>WOFM01000057.1:466240-536990 GCA_011428145.1 Ericerus pela | reverse complement strand
GTAGCTGTGGGGACCATGTCCTCCCTTCTTTCGGGGCTCGGCCCCAGTCGACAGACCGCGGACTTGGTCCATCACCAAGTCCGCATAATAAAGTCTACGGACGTTAAACAAATTAAGCGCTCGTAGCACTTAGGCTAAACAGACGAAATTCGTTCTCTGTTTAGCCGACGTGTTACGAATGTAGCCTAGCGCGAACGTGCATACAAATACGCACGTGCCGCGGTCTAGGCTAAACACGAAACGCGCGCCTACCTCCCGATACTTGCGGATGACGTGCGTGTTTAGCCTAGCTTATACACCGGCGATGTCTTTCGTCAGTCGCCAGTTCAGGATAGTATAAAAGGTTGGCTGCCTTACCAAATTGGTAACATCCGAACACGCAAGTCCGAATCCATTCGCCTGTGGGTTTTAGAGGTGAACCCACAATAATAATCCAAATAATTTTCCCACTTTACCTCAAAATCAAAATAATTTCCAAAACCAATACAGTTTCCAAAACCAAAATTACAGAGGAAACAATTTCCGTGGACAAAATAACAGATTTTTTTGTGGAAATTTTCGTAATAATTATAATAATTTTCAACAATATCCTAACAATTTTAATCAAATCCCATTTATGTATGTCCCTATGTCATATCCAAACCAAAATCAATTATATCCAAATCAAAACCAAACTCTAAATCAAAATGCTGTCCAAAACAATATCCCTAACAATATTCCTGCTATTACCTACCCACAACAAAATGGAACATCGCCAAAAAACGTATAAACAATCCTGCAGTACAATATGCCACTGCAGGAGAAAATAAAGAAGTAGGAGAACCACCACCTATCAAAGACATAAACAATAATAAAAAAATAAATAAACCAAATATTATTGTTATTGCACCAACTGGGAAAAACAAAACCAACTGTCGTTTATACCTTCCGTGTAATGTATTAGGAACAGATACATTCGGATTGATTGATTGTGGAGCTGAATCAACTCTTGTACATTGGAATCTAGCAAAAAATCTACCATTAGAACCTACAAATGATAAAATATATGCTGCAAACGAAATAGAACTACAAATAATAGGAATTTCTACAATCCCTATCATTTTTAAGAAACGTTCTTTCTCAATCAAAGCATATGTTGTCAAGGATCTAATTCAGAATATTATAATAGGTTACGATTTTCTTGAAAAATATAAAACCATTATAGATTTTTCGTCTGGAAAATTTTCAATTCCATGTGAAGAAGAAACCATTTCAATATCAATTCCAAGATGTTCAACAAACACCAAAGAAGAAAAAGAACAAGTAACATATGTACGAACAAGCGATACCTATTTAATTAACCCAAATGAAAAAATCGCTCTACAAACTTTACCTCCTTTCGTGAAATTGCTGAAAAATAAAAATTTTGAAAATAAAACTAATTTATTAATTTCAAATAATAACTCAATTGTTACAATTTTCAATCCAACAAACAACACGAAAAGGATACGTAAAAATCAAATAATAGGTACATTATGTTATTACGATAAAACACCATCCAACCAAAAAAAGATTTGTGTCACACAAAACAAACTTTGTGATCCCGAAGGTGTTGAAATCAAAATATCAAACAAACTATCGCCTGAACAAAGATCAATAACAATTGATAAAATTAAAGAATATGTTGATATCTTTACACACTCTACGAAAAACCTTTCATTAGCTAAACTACCACCAGTCCATATTCATCTTAAAGACAATACCCCTGTGGTAAGAAGAAATTATAAAATGGCTTACAAAGAAAGAATGGAATGGTTGAAAAAGATAAATGAATTGGAAACAGCTGGAGTTCTCAAAAGACAACCATCAACATATGAATCACCTGTTTCTGAAAAAGAAACAAGACGGATCTTTCAGACCTTTAGTTGACTATAGAGCAGTAAACAACAAAATAAAAAAAGATAGAACAAGAGTCCCAAGAATAAACTCTATATGGCCCCATCTATGAACAAAAAAATTCTTTTCTATCATAGATCTTAACTCTGGATATTTTCAACTACCACTCGATGAAGAATCAAAACCCATCACTGGAATCAACATTGAAGGAGTTGGTTATGTTTTCAACAGCATGCCACAAGGACTAAGTCTTAGCCCCTCAGTATTTCAAAAGGCTATGGTTGATATTTTTCATGATATCCTATGGAAAAAAGTTATTATATATATTGACGATATCTGTGTCTTTGGAGAAACTTTCGATGAATGTCTAAATAATACTGTAGAAATTTTATCAAGACTCAAAAAATTCAATTTTCGTGTAAAAACAAAGAAAAGCTTTTTTATGCAAGACTCCATAGAACTACTAGGACATAAAATTGGTCATGGAAAATTAGAACCGTTATCTAAAAACATCGAAGCTATCAAAAATATGAAACCACCAAGAACACTAAAAGAAGTCAGAAGATTTATTGGAATGGCTGGATACAATCGTAAAATGATATCTGGTTTTACGAAAAAAATGTTACCCCTTCTAAAAATCCTTGAAGGAAAAGACAGTAAATCGAACGAAAAAATTGTTTGGTTACCTGAACACCAACAATGCTTCGAAAACATGAAAAATATACTTTTATCGGAACCTGTCCTACAAATTAATAACCCCGAAGCTTCAACTTTCCTAGAAGTTGATGCATCCAAAGATGCTATAGGAGCAGTATGTCGTCAAATTGATCCTGACACAAACAAAAAATACACTATAGGATATTTTTCTGAAAAACTAAACAAAAACCAACAACACTTGTGTTCCTTTGACCTCAAAATGCTTGCAATAACGAAATCATGTCAGCATTTCAGAGATTTTCTACTTGGAACAGATTTTATAATCTATACAGATCATCAGCCACTGACGTATCAACATCGTTTTAAAACTCCATCTCCCAGACTAGCAAGACTTGTCTCAAAACTCAGTGAATTTACGTTTGATATTAAACATATTTCAGGAAAAGAAAATGTTATGGCAGATTTCCTATCCCGACCTTTCAAAGACAATGAAGATTCAATAAGATTTGAAAATGGACAATTCATGACAACAGACAAAAAAATTAATGCTATAACAAGATCAGCAACAAAACTAGCCGAACAAAATAAAGGAAAAATTCAAGATAAAAGTACATCATTAAAAAAAGAAAGCATCAATCTACTTTCAAATCATAATTTTGATCCGATAACAAAAAAAGACGAAAATGGAATTAAAGAAAATGAAATCCCTAAATTTCATATTACTGGAGAACCAATAAAAACATTACTTTATGGAAAATATATCCCTCTTGAAAAATTAGCCGATTACCAACAAATAGACGATTATTGGGGACAAGTATATAAATTTCTAAACCAAGATTTTATTGATGATCGTGCATTAGTAAAACAAATAGAACGTCATGCCCATAAATATTTTATAGGTGATGATGATATCATGTACAAAAAGAAAAATTTTAATTATAACCCATTTTCACCTGTACCAATCATTCCAGATGCACTAATTCCATCTGTTTTAAAAGAAATGCATGATAATCCTTCCGGAGGAGGACATTTTGGTCGTAAAAAACACTTGAGAAAATTAAATCAAAATACTTTATATTAGGACTTGTAAAAAAAGTTAACGAGTATATTAATTCATGCCATGAATGCCAACTACAACAAAGAAATCCGAAAGAAATTGGAATGATGAAAGCAATTCCTGTTAAGGAATTTAATCCATTTCATCATATCGAAATTGATTTCATTGGCAAATTTGACAATAATTACGAACGTAATTATGTTTTAGTCGGCGTTGACAAATGCACAAATTTTTGTGTAATAGAACCTGTACGACATCCCAATGCTATAAGCGTCGTGAAATTTATTAAAAAAATTATGACTACATACGGTAAACCTAAGATCATTACGTGTGATAACGGTACACATTTCCGTAACGACCTTGTACATAATTTTTGCAAAGATCTGAACATAGACATAATACATTCATCAGCCTATAGTCTGCAAACTCAAGGACTAGTTGAACGAACGAACGGAATTATTAAAAAATGTCTATCTAAATATAAACCATAGACGGAAGAAGAATGGATTGATATACTTTTTAGTGTTGTGTTTGCATATAATACATCACCCATTCATTATCTTAACAATACGTCACCGTTTTTCTTTCTTCACGGTTATCAACCTCGAACGCTATTTGATGACAAATACAAAATACAAATACCAACATCACTCGATCAACGGAATACAACTCTTGAAGAATTGCAAAAAATAAAAAATCAAGTACCCGAACTAAAACAACAAGCTGCAGAAAAAAACTCTCAGTACTATAACAAGAACAAATTGTTGAAAGAATTTAAAACGAACGATCTTGTTTTGATTCGTCAAAGTAAGAATGTTGCGAAAAACAAATTTAAATTTCATGGACCTTATCGTATTGTAAGTAAAAATTCAGATTTGAATTATACAGTTAGAATTGTGTATGAAAATGATGAAAACAATGTAGATGAAAATATTCATGTAAGACGTATTATCCCTTATACGGAACGTCCTACAAACAACAATGAATATTTCATACCACCTGAGGTTAAAGATGAACCAAAAAACAATCATCCTAAAACCAAAAAAGGTATATCTACTAAAAAGCTGAAAGATACGATACATAATAACATAACACAAATAAAGGAAAACAAACACCTAATTTCCTACATCAATGACAAACCTACTATCGAAGATGCTACAGACAGTGAAAATGAAGAAGATAGTAAGAATGATACTAAAGTCAGTCTTCAGCGTAATAAACCTGTAGAAAAAAGCTTGTAAATAATATTTGCACATATTGTTCTATATCCTTTCCCTCTCAATACCTATACTGTATATATTTATTCCTATAACTATTTCTATAAATATTATCAACTTATTATTAGTATTATTATTATATGTGTATATATCATCTTATTTCCTTAACGTAGCTATAATTTTATCAAAATTTTCAATTCCTACTCTCTCCCATACCCTTCTATAAATTTCTTCATAATAGGAAAAACAAATTCTATATATTTTCTTTCTATTCTCTCTCTCTTTTCTTTGCAACATGGATCAATTTACATATTTATTTATTTTATTACTCCAATATTCACCTTTTATTTAAATTACTTTTGAATTTGTGTATTTTTATGTCTTACCTTTATGTGTATATTTTATGTTGACGACACCAAAGTTTTCTATTTTCTTGGATAATCCTATGCTGGTCTTGCCGCGTGACCTCGTCTGGCCAATGCAGGTTGCCTGGCAATGAAAAGCGCTGGAACTCTTCCCCGCATTCCCCGAATGACTGCAGGACCTCTTCCTATATTGAAATTTCGATATTGAGATACTGCCCGAAATTGAAAAATACTCCGCCCACGACCCATCGGAGGCAAATTATCGTCTTTGCTTTCTTCCTCACTGCTGTCTTCTACAGCAAGTGATGCTATTGAAATAGCACTCCTCTCGGCAATCTGCAGGTTCATTAACTCTTTATTTTTCTCAATAGATGCTTCCTCTCTTAAACACCCCTGACATTGTGGTGGCGATGGTGGAGGATTTTCGGGAGTCACGGCTCTATTTAGGCATTTGTTGTTTGTGTCCTTCCATTGAACAGCCTTCAAATCTGTCCAAAACGTATTGGAATCTAGGTTGATTTTTTCCAACTCATGATTCCATATACACCTCTGCCCAGGATTGAATGTCAGAGTTGCTGCCTTACCATCATTTGATGTACTAGGTCCAGCAACCTCCTCATCCATATCAACCTGAGTAGATCCGTCTGAGGTTTGTTTTCTGGCGGATGGCACATAATCAAGATCACGGAACATAGTTGCACGCAACTCTTCATAAAATTTAGAGTTTCCATTAAAAATAAATGGATACCGATGGTCAGTATGCCCGGTTATTACCCTTTCTCGAATATTTTTCAGAGCGGCCTTCATCTCAGGTTTTAATATCCTTTTTAGAACAATGAGACCATCATGGGCTTTAATCTCCACATGAGATCCCCAACGCTCTTGAATATATTGAGAAATCTGTCCAAAATATTTGGGTAAGATAAGTTGACTGATGTCAACATATCTCAAATGCAGAAATCGACACTCGACGATTTCGTTCGTCTCATGTTGTATCATTACAAGAGATGCAATGATAGCTGTCATAAATGACATTGATATCGCATCCACTTGTTCAACTTCATACGAACGTGTCATCATGAATGATCGACCTATTTTTATAGTGTAATCCTTAGGAAAATACAGAGTTAAAGAGGATACTAACCCCTTTACAAAACTCTCTGATTCCTCATATACGACCAAATCGGATACGTGCAACCAACCCCGAGCATTAAAATTGATGTGATCCGAAGAACCCCATCGTTGTCGCATACTATCTTGCCAACCCACCTGATTAGGATGTGTAATAAACCACACCATCATCCACATCTGACGATGTATCACGGATAATGCCCGCTGATAACATCGACACCCTATCCATGCAGAAAACATGTCTAAAGTAATTTGGTCGAATGTTATGGTTTCATCAGCCAAGGCAATCCCACCCAACGGAAAAATCCTTCCATCCAAACAACCCCTAAAACCACGATTTTGTACATACTTTTTTACATCAGATTCCCAATTAGACCGAATCTCGGAACAACTTGAACTTTCCGTGTTACTATTTTCTGTTGTTATCCTCATTTTTTTAAATGTGCTTTGAATCGAATTTATTTTTCTTTCCCTCTGCATTCTTTCGATTGCGTTTTCCAAATTAATATCAGGAACCGAGCAAACACGAACACGCATTTACACGAACAACCGAAATAACTGACAAAATCTGTCCGAAAAATTAATTGCGAACTTCGCAAATTTTTCTAAATTTATTATTATTAGGATATAGCAATTAAAATATTGTTGTAGTAAAAAGTTTTAAAATTGTAAATAAAATTTTTTTTAGTGCAACAGTACGAATAAATTGTGAAACACAAAAATAATTATTGATGAAAAAATTAAAAATCACTCTGGATATTAATCTAGATCTGAACCCTCGAAACTCCAAGAACGAACTAAACTACTTTCAAAAAAATTTCAATACATCTTTCTTTCTTATAAAATCCATATTTTTCTGAGAAAATTTCGATCTTATTCGCCTATTCTAATTTTCCTATTTTCCCATCTTATTCACGTGTGAAATCTCATATTTCGTTCTCACAAAATCTCCTTTTAGTTTTTACCCATGGTTTTGTCATACGTTGCATTTTTTCTATGTTGCAGATGGTCATTTTTATTTTTTATGGTCTCCATCTCAACATCTCATATTTCGCTTGCAGTCAAATTGAACCATGTTCACAAATCAGCAATTCCGACTGTAACAGCGTCTACAGGAGCGTATTTTGAAGAATACGAAAGAATACGTGTCTACCAACAAACTATCCCAATTTTGTTTAGCATTCAGCTTAATTTAACTGACTCTACTGATTTCATTAGAACGAATATTTATAGCAATTACAACGATAATTGTAATTGGGACGAAATTAAATGTCGTTTCCATAAAATTAGCATGAGATACAAAAAACTTTTCAAATCACTCATCAAAAATAATCTTGCGTTAATTCAAGATTTTGCCCCTAAACCCCATCCTCTTCGTATTAAACGTGACAATGCTATCGATAAAGTCAGAGACTTTTTTGGAGATCTTCTTTCTATCTGCTGTCGTGTACTCACGTATAGAGATGGACAATCCCTAATGGAAAACGAACTTTCTCTTAAAGACCAATATGATGTTTTAAAGGAAACAGTCATATCAGATCATTCCTCTTTACTCAATGTCACTGAAAACTTCAAATCATTCTCCCAAAATTTCCAACACTTCTACGATAATTTCTTCATTGCAAAAGCTGCATTCGATGAAACCATTGAGAAATATTCTAACGAAGCGTATATCGTTGGAGAAATCTCCAATTTTGATAACTCTATTCGTACATATTACGATGCATACCTTATTCACTCTATGAATATTCAGTATGTCCTAAACGCTTGTAAAGACCATAATCTACCCTCTAGTATTGTATCAACTGATACACTCAAAGAAGATCTTAACAAATTAATTCCCTTGTTATTGAAAAATAACCTTGAACTTACTATCCCTATCTATGATTATATTAATTATTATCATTTAGACTTAATAAACTGCAACCTCTACAACGACAACCTGGAAATAGAACTAAAAATTCCTGTCAAACAGAGAAATTCTGATTACTATGTCTATAAATTCATCCCACTAACTTTCAAATCACACAATGATCAATTATGCTCTTGGGATCAAGAACCCTCAATCATTGTCCATAATTCTGATGACGACTCAGTTCGCTACATTATTGGTACTGATCTACATTATTGTAATCCCGAAAAATCCCTTTGTTTCCTTCCTAACAATTGTGGATCCGACAAGGTTTCATCTTGTGCGAAAACCTTATTCCTTAAAAAATCGTACAATGAATTAATCAAATCGTGTGCATTCCGTTGTGAAATAAATCATGGTAAAACCCTTGTTTTTCAATTTGCTGAAAACAAATTTGCAATTACAAATCCTTCCAATATCAGTGCATTTGACACTATTTCCAAAAAATCATTCGATATCTCTATCAATATATCATTCCCTGGTACAGTTCTTTTAACAGTACCTTGCCACGTTCAAATTATTAATACTGAATATGATGGCTATTCGGAAATAATTATTCCGATAGGTTTTCCTTGCCCCCGAGATATGTCCGATGACATTCTCATCGAACATCATCTTCCATTATTATGGACGGACTATAATGTCATTATTGATTCAGACATTAAGAAAACTATTTCCCTTCCAAGCATCAATGCTTATAACCCTAATTGGACTATGTTCATTCCTAATTTCTCTCCTATGTTATCAACCAATGACCTTAAGGAAAAACTTGATAAAACCCAAATCAAAATCTAAGAATTTGGTGATCGAAACTCTATTTCTCTTCTAAATATCATTATACTTATTTGATTATGTGTTAGTACTATAATTATTATTATTATCATATCTCTTTTTATTGTGAAAATTAGAAAACCTCTCGAGAGTAAACATGTTAAACAATTAATTGATGAAATTACGAAACCTATTGAGTTTATTGAAAATACTAATGAAAATAATAGTGAATGTATTGAAGAAAAATGTGAAAAATGATTGTATTACTATTATTAAAGATTTATATATAAGAGTATATTGTCAAATCTGTATCTATCTAATTTAGTTTCTATTGTAAACTATAATTTAATCTACAGACCATATATCTATATTCAAAATACTGTCTTAAATTTCCATATGATCCTAAAAAAAAAAAAAAAAAAATTCTTTTTCTTTATTTCTTTTATCCTTCTTATTTCTATAATTTATCTTTGTCCAAATTTTTAAATTCAAACTTTCTCCTAAACTTTGAATTTCAAAATTCCCCCGGAATTTTATGTAATGATAATTTTATATCATTTTCTATTCTACCATATATTTCGTATCTCATTACCAATTATTCTTCTATTCCCATTTCGTATATAATTTCATTCGTACATCCTGTCTAAAATGACGTCAGTAAGACTTGTCAAGACTTGCATCATGACATCACCTTTTCTAGCTAATATAATATTCTCTTAATAAACATAATAATGTCACCTATTCCCTGAACACAAAAGACAATTCAGCAATATTCTTAATTCCTCTTAAAATTGTAGCTACACCCATTTTATGCATAAACATGTTATTCTATTGGCTCACTCTAAATTACGTAGATTATAGCAACCAATCACATTGTATATCTCCCACGACACCAATGTATATTTCATTCGAATCGATACCCTTAGATCTAAGCCTAAATTATTATTAACTTACCATTATTCTACCAACATCTTCTCTTGTACATTATAATATTTTCATGTACATATTTCTGAAATATACACTATAAATAAAATATTATATGTGTCGTGTACGTTTTGTAACAATTATACCGTTACAGTGGCTTCCAATTGGGACTCCCCTGGTAGTATGAAAAGGACAATCCAGATGGAAGCTACTCGTTGTAACAGCCAAAAGAGGTGGTAAAGTACCTAGTTAGAACCACTTTCGATGTTACACCATACGCAAAATATCACGTACTTTGAAAGCAGTAATACTTCTAGAATAAGTTCAAGTTTATCATCCACAAACTATCGTGGACCTTAACATATGTTTGAGACTCAATAATATTTTAAAACACACGAGTGAGTTTACACATTTAATAAAATAATTTGTACGTCACAGTACATAAAATCATACGTTAATATTTATACATATACAATCACAATTCAACAAGCAAGACTATCTGTTCACTAGAGACTTCTACTAGAGAGATTCCAGGTACTTAGAAGTAGCTGTCAAGGAACTGTGTCTTCTTCCACTGAATCGAGGGATTATATACTTGTTCAGGGTATGAAAACGTACGTGTCGGGTAGGTAAAGTGAGGTAGGGTGTTGTTATTATAGGGTTGTGCTAACTCGTCGAGTACTCGAGGGACAGGCACAAGTAGGTCATGAATATACCGAAAGTATATCTATATTTGTAAAATCAAATACGGGTAATTTAGTGGTTGTTTATAAAGAGTTATAGGATGATTATTGTTGATAAATATCTACGTTTTTGGTGTTTGAAAATGTGTGGATGAATATGTTCGTCATTTCTAAAAATAGACGAAAATATACGTTACATTTGTAAACTTTTAAAACATAGTATAAAAATTGACGAAATATTGTAGTACCTATTATTGAAGGAAACAGTGATATCCATATAACATTTGAGAATTGGAAGGGGAAGTGAGGGTGGGAGATCAAAAGATCTTGAACGATGGCCTGAGGAGGTGCTATCCAAAGAATAGTGTGAATCACAAATTTTTTTTTTATATTTTGATTAAATCATGCCCTCAAAATTTGCCATTCTGATTGAAAGAGTGAATGTAAAATTTCATCATACCCAACAACTGTAAAGTGTCAGTGTATGAAGTATGTTTTTTGGTTTTTTTTTTCTTACAGAAAATACTAATACTTATGGATTAAATGAGTGGTAAAGTTGAGCCGCTGAAAAACGTTGCGAAATTTTTCGAGAAGTATGTGTGACGTCATAGAATGTCATAGAATGAACGCGTAAGCAAGCTTCTGGTGCTCCTAGCCTATATATACATACATATATGATGCGAGCTTATACTCTTGTTTTATTGTGGTTTTTCTTTCTTATTCGGAGTGTAGATTTCTGATCTGTTTTGTTCATTCTTTTGTTTTATGAAAAAAGGAATACGATAATACTTTTGACTTATTTATAATTTTTTCGATTCATGAAGACTGAATTATGAAAAAACAAACCTGGTAAAAAAAAGTGGAAAAGTATATTTAAATTCGAACCAGTTAAGGATTAATTATCAAATGACAATCTAGCTTTTTTTGTTTTCTTGGTAAATTAGCAAAGGGTATTCT
The DNA here is from genome assembly GCA_011428145.1 of Ericerus pela. Classification (NCBI taxonomy): domain Eukaryota; kingdom Metazoa; phylum Arthropoda; class Insecta; order Hemiptera; family Coccidae; genus Ericerus; species Ericerus pela. Next base: position 525,441 of record WOFM01000057.1, on the reverse strand, counting down.
TATTTTTATTTGAAAAGAAAGAATAAGAAAATTGTAGCATAATATTTTAATTCTTCAAGGGCGCTAATTTGTTTGGAAGGTTAGAATTAAAAACAAAATTCAGTTTGTAAAAAGTTCTAGACTCTCTTACCTGACTCAGTGAGTCCGTTCTTAATAAAAGTTTTCTTCAACCGATGTGATTGTAATTAAATAAAACACTTTTTCATAGATCATTATGAATTATTATTATTATTATTATTATTTGACATGTTACTTGGTGAGGAGAGTTGTTAAATTATTATATAAAAATTAATAAGTGAATACTGGATAGACTTATTGGAAGTTTGAATTTTTTTTTTAGTTCATCCTCCTCACCCGAATGAGTAGCCTACCTACCCTATTTTAGATATTTTATTTTACATGCCTCCGCCTATACATCGATCATAGATTAACAATATGAAAAGATAGGTGATACTTTTAGAGTTGAATACAGCTGCGAAAAGTTCTAATTTTTGCAAGTTTTGATTCTCAGCTCCCAGTTCCACTTTGGTTTTAAATTTCTACGTCACTTATATGAAGTGGAAAACTTGAATAATTGATATCCCTTAAGAAACACTTGAAATAACTTTGTTGATGAGAAGGGCATGTTAAATAAACATGCGCTCCTATCTCTGAAAATGAATGTCACATTTTAAGAAGTTTTTTCTCCATTCTGGGAGTTCTATCAAAGTAAATCAGAAGGCTTCTTCGAAGTTCTCATACCACTCCTTTCCAAAATGTACGGCTAGTTTGAAAAAAAAAATGTAAAAGAGATACACTGTTTACCATATTGAATAGAATTCAAGTCTAACTTAATCGCTCATCCCTAATTTTTAATGCCTTTTATATAAAAAAAAATAATTCACTCAATCGGATTTGGCAAAAGAGTGCTTGCTAAAAATTTTGGTGTTGGTTTAGTTCTTATGAAAGTTTGTTTTTGATCTTACTCCACAGTACTGTTCCTTGAAGTAAGGAAACATGACAATTTAAGAATATATTCAAATAGAACGATATTATATGTTTTAGTGACCATAGATTTTTATACAAACACCCACACACATATTTGGAAAAACACTTTTTTGGAACCTAACTACTTTCAGAATTAGGTTAGGTTATTCCGCACTTTTTAAAACATTTTGTTTTCTCAGCCTTACCCGACTAAATTAATCATCCTTAATGAAATTTTAGTCACATCTTTTCCAATAATCAAACAGTCATCTAGTTTTTAAAACGCCATTCAAGTGCTACACTTGAAATATAGCTGTTCCATTTAGAAAAATATAGCTCCAAAATTTTCAAGAACTGTTCGACTTATGAGAACGTAGAACTGAAAAAAAAAAGTTTTTTTAAAAAGTGTAGAAAACCAGTAAAGCACTAGAATATACAATATTATTAGGAAGAGGATGGGTCCTCTAAAAAATTAATTGGGGCCAACCACCCTCGAAAAAACCAAGTTGTTTTGAACAAAATGAATGTCACCAAAAAACCGAAAGTTAGACAACAAACAAAAGGGAAATAAATTAAAAGTCTTCATTCTGGGGGAAAAAAAAAAGAAAAAAAAATTCTTAAATAAATAAATAAAATTTACAACCACTTTATGGGTTTGTTGTCACATCGTACAAAAAGCCATAGGCAAAGGCATTTTTAGATAACGAAAAAAAATCAAACACAAACTTTAGGTAGGTATCCTATTGAATGAGATTCGAACTCACAATTGCTGATAAAGTAAAACAAAACTGAATGAAACGTCCATCACATTACATAACGATAACAGGGTATTTATCGAGGTACCGTTTTTTGTGCAACACAACTTTCATGTTTGATAACTCGGTTTGTGTTCAATATTTTTTAAAATTTATTTCAGATTCTTCTTGAATATGGCCTAGATTGTCTTTTCCCTTAATTTTAAGTAATTTGATGATTAACTTCCAGTACTTTATTCTCTTTCTTGATACCATTATAAGGAATCCCTTTCATGACCCTATTGGAAAGTTATGTTGGTTTCTATGATCGATGTATACCCTAATATAACAATTGTTTTAGGTAGATTTCGCCGAATTTACTTGAGCAAGGTTTAAACTCACATCCCTGTTCTCCAATCTCTAATCTATATTCTGTAAAGTTGGGAAATTTTAACTTTTAGAGAATAAATCAAGAGAAACAGTATAAACCATAACTCAGTATTTCCCTTTAATGAACTTTTTACATATTAGATCATAGAAATTAAATCAACGAGTATAAACCATCGTTTATTGTTTCGGGTGCCATATCACGACTCACAGCTTTGGGAAAATTTTAGTTTTTTTTTTTTCATTGATAGTCCCCAGATCCCAAAAAAGAACATCTCATAAGTTCGTAATTTATATGCTTGAGATGTAACAAAATTTGTATACAAACTGTATCAGGGTGTATTGCTTTAAGAATTAAGATTAAATTTTTAAATTTAGCTTGTGCATACTTTGGGTTAATATTTTGATCCAGTTCGAAGGTCCAAATGGCAGCTATTTAAAGTTTAAATTTGTAGATTAACGTGAGAGTGTAATTATTTACAAATCGGGACAAAATTTTGCATGTGCTTTCTTTAGGTTGATACCGAAGTCAAATTCGATGATAATCGACATCCACTCAGTATTTCCCAAATAGCAGCTGTTTTGAAGTATTTATATTTGAAGCGAGCAAGGTGAACCCGAGCGAAACATTCTTAGTCCTTATGTATCCTCACAAAAGAACTTCTTGACACCACTCCTCATAGATGGCTGAACTAAAATTTACCAAATTTCTCAAATAACTATTTCATGTTTAGTCCGATGTCATAACCAATCCCAGTTTTTTAAATTTGATTTATTAAAAAAACAATTCTTTTCTACCGGAAATTGAACCTTCATTGCACAGGTATTATTTATTTTAGTCTTCATTATTCGGAGATTTCAATTTTTTGATTTGAAACTTCGATAGATCAAGAGTTAAGATATTTTTCTCTTAAATAGTGGGTGTTACCTCATTGGTGATGTTTTTTGAGGTGCCAGTTCAAATTTTCTGTTATTTTTTGAATTAAATCCCTTATTGAGCCCCCTGTGACCCCAAAAAAGGGTTAAGAAGATTTATTCTTGAAAAATTGAGTGATTCATCAATGGGTATTGTTTTTTGAGGAATTGAGTTCAAATTTTCTGTTCATTTTTAGATTGAACCGCTCGTTTGGCCCCCTGGGACCCCAAAAAAAAGGGTTAGGACAATTTTTTCTTCAGTAATTATGTGATGCATCATAAGGTTTCTTTTACGAAGCCCAAGTTCAAATTTATTGTTCATTCTTTAAGTGAAGTGCTCATTGGGCCTCCTGTGACTGCTATGACACAATAATTGTAGTAATAATTGTTAATTAGACAAATTTTTTAACATTTTGTTTTGTGATTCATCTTTAGATATGTTAATTAAAGTGCAAATTTTCACTTCTAATATTGCGTGATGTGGCTCAACTACACTTTGTTTTTGGGAGTAGGGTGGAGACATTTTTGATAAACGATTTAGCTTCAGTTGTGATTATGGATTCATTTGCAACCTGTGAATCCTACCTAATAATACAAAATCCTTGGAAGGTATTGTAAACACAACCTGCAAAAAATATACATAATTTGAAATTATACCTATTCTGAATGAAATCTACCTATGCGACTGGGTGCCATCCGAATTTTTTAAAATCGGACATCAGTTTTTCAATTTGATAATTTTGTTACATATCATTTATGAAATTATTATTTCAAAAACCATCAATGATATAATGCAATGTAAAAAATTTCAAAATTACCTTCACTCTTCTTTTTTTTTTTTTAATTTGAAGCTTCCTTAGACTGTGAAAATGATATAGGCATTGAGCCTTGAGCGTTGCCAGGTAAAAATGCTCTCGTTTCACCCTCAGACCACAACCATGACATAGATATTGAGCGCCACTACTCTCATGCTCAGCATCAAAAATTTTTAATAATGAGTGTCAAAATTTTTGATAATGAGTGTGAGTGTAAACATTAACACTCAAGTTATATCCAAAGCCTCAGCATCAAAAGATATTGATTTTGAGGTTGGGTTTTGATGCTGGAGTTGTGTCAGTGGCCTTACTATGTGTAGTAAACTCATATGACTTTAACCCGACAAATCAAACACCAAAAGTTGTTACCAGTGTGGTATGCAAAGGGGTACAAACAAACCACATAAACCTGCAAAAACCATATATATATTTTCCAAAAAAAAAAGAAAAAAAGAAGAAAGAATAAAATCACTGCTAATTAAACCTAACATAAAAATGGGCTAGTCCAGATAATGGCTTAAAATTATCATTACCTAACTTGATTAGCTACTTTCAGAAAGTAGTTCGCAAACCATAAGGAGTTCGTGGTATATTGGGGTCCGCGACGGTTGGATAGTTATACTTTTAGTAAGTTTAGGTTGAAAATGTCCATTTTATGTCACATTTTCATTTATGTTTTCATTGGATTATTTTTATTCAACAGAATCATCAGTTCCGAGAAAAAAAGAAGTTTATTCATTTATTTTCAAAATATATAGGGTCGTCAGAAAAATTAGAGATTTACCTCAGTTCTGTGATTAAGAGGTAATTGAGAACCACTGACCTACGAGATATTTCTGGTTTTATATGGCTGATACCAATTAGCTGAATATTGAAATTTAATTAAATCTTTCCATGAATCCTCGTAATTATGTTTCTAAAACTCGCTCACCAGAAATAATTTTTCAACTTCGTGCAGTTTCCTCACGATTTCGTTCATAACACCACTGGATCGTGATGAAATTGTATTACTCCTTTCGTCGTGAAAAATAGAAATTAATTTCGCACGTTTTTTGTTATAGTTAAATTTTTTGCTTTTAAGCTTTTTCGAGAAAATTCTATTTACAGATTTCGATATATTGCGCAAAACGTATGTTGCCAGATGGTGTGCGTCGTTGAATTTTTCACTTCGAAGGTTTGCATGTCTCAGAAATTTTCTGCAAATCAGACATGGAATTGCCGAAATTTTAGGGGAAAAAAATTCGTGTGAAAATAGGTTAAAAAGAGGAAGAAAGAAAAGAAGAAAAAAGAAAAAAATGAGGAAAATGACATGCGTGACGAATGTACATTAAATGAAATTCTCGTCGTCTTAAAAAACAAATCAACCGTATAATTTTATCATTGCTAATATTTTATTCGCAATAATATTGTGGTTGTGATTTTTAGTTAATTATAATAGGCTGAATCGTTTTTGACTATACTTATCTGGTTTGAAACTGGAAAATGGCGATTACTCAGATAAAATTCCGTTCATCTTATTGAAAGACATGTTGTTCAAGTGCTCCACGTTCCGTGTCCTATTTTTATCTGGAAAAATTTGGTTATTCTCGGAAAAAAACGGGTACAGAATACTGAATCTGAATAGTATTATCAGCAATATCGTAAATAAAAACATAAATGTTATGGGCGAGATATTTTTGTTGCCAAAATATTGAAATCTGCTTGTGAAATAGTTAATTTCCTACAGTATTTTTATGTGGTTGAAAAGTCACGAATTCAGCAATATCTTAGTTATTAAAATTATAAACAAACCAAAAAAAAGGTATTTTTATGGCATTTCGAATAGAAACCAACGAAGTGCTTAAGAATTCAATTTATTGAAGTCATGAATTTCATGTTCGTAACTTCGTTTCTGGTGTCATGAGTGCCAACTCGGAGAAAAAATTAAAATCGCTGTAGCTAACATTCTACTAATTCCTAAACCTTACAGAATGTCCAAGTGGAACCAACTTCGCCTGGGTTGCGTGTAGAATGAACAATCAAAACAACCGTGGTTATCAGGAAAAAGTTGAAATATTACCTAGAATTTACCCAAGTCAAAATAAACGATTTCTCCCAATGTGAGGGTAAATAATTAAATCACAATAGATTGAAATCAAAATAATTCTGCATTAGCCGATCAAAATTATTAGGGTAATTTTTCACCAACTATTCACTGGAGTAAAAGTTACTTCACCCTGGTAAAACAGCATATTCATTCTGAAGGATTTGGGAAATTTACCCGGTTAAAAAACCAGTAATTTTGTATAATTTTGGTTGTTATCCAGGAGTTCATTCTGAACGCATCCCTGGTTCACTCTATAAGAGAAGCCATCCTCTTCAACTAGAAACATTTCTCACCCTATCACTCTGTCCCTCTCAGTTTCCTTATTTCCCCTCTCCCTTTTTTTTGCTACCACTTATCTCTTCTCCCATCAGTACCGAATATTTCTCTACCATTCCCCTTTTTTTAACTATCTTAACCTCTCGCTCTTAATTTCTCTCTATCTATTTAAGAAGTGTATCATCTGTCCATCTATCTCTTCACTTCTCTAAAAAGAAATAAATAAATCGAATGCTTTGAGGGAGAAAAAGAAAGGCGACTAAGGACAGTAAAAAAGGATATTGGGGAAGGATTTTTATCACTTGTTCAGAAGAACATCTCAACATATTTAAGAAGTCAAACCTTTGTTAGACATTATTTCCTTTCAATGTATATGTGTCTACGCTTTGTAAAATTCATCATTTTCCAAATTTCGCTGACACTTGGGATGGAGCCAGCAATCTGGAAAATGAAAAAAAAAAGTTTTTAGTTTGCTTGAAAGTTTTAGTCATTTTATTATGAGACCAAATACGTTTAGGTCTGTTAGAAATTCGAAAATTATAGGCCAAATTAGATTACAACTAACTGGGCTTCAAAACTAGTGAGGGTTGTTAAAAAAATTTTACAATCAATCTAAATTCATCACACACACACACGCGCGCGCACACACACACACACACACGCACACACACACGCATACACACACACCTACCTATATATATACTTACATACCTGCAATGAGTATCTTGTTCATGTTTTAAACAAATCCCAGCTGCTGTGACATTTTCAAAAACCACCATTTCTAATTGCTCTAGAGCTTTGGGGGTAAACTTATGCAATGCTTCATTCTTTCATAAAAAAAACCAGACTTATTCCCTGATAGAAGCAATGACATTTTTATTGGGACAGATCTCCACTACCTTGTGACATTTTAAAAATTTCTTACTGCTAATATGAAGTGAATATAATTTTTAAACACCCTAAATTTTTTAAATTATAGGTGGGAATTCGTCGAAGTTAATTTCCGAGTGGAAACAAAATTTTTCTATCTAAAATAATCATAAAAAGTTCATTTGGAATCCTGGCCTCTGTGTAATTTGACGTGGTTGGCTGTATTCTGGAATTAAAAAGAAAGACAAAAATTTTTTTCTCTCCCCTCACCTATTTCCTTCCCAACCCCTCCCTTTCTCTCAATTTTTTCAGAAAAATATTAATCTTGTGCTAGATAACACCTCTCACACAATAAAAAACATTGCATTTGGAACAAATTGAACTTGTATCCCTTGATCAGCAGTTCTCAAAATGTGGTCTGTGGACCACAAAGGGGGGTGGGAAGGAGGCCCAAATGGTCCATAACCAGCTACTGTGTTGACAAAGTTTTTTTATTCATGTATAAATTTTAACATGATTTATGCTTATTTATGTCAACTTTTTTCTTTTTTTTCAAATTTTCAAGTTTTAATTTTGAGCAACTAATAATATTCTCAATTTGCAGGTGTACTTTCTCATGCTAACTTTCACACAGGTCTGATAGGATTGTGTTGCTTATTGATTCAGGAGTTTTTGAGAAATTTGGAAAACAAAAAATTTCGGAAAAGTGATTTTTCTTGGATTTTAAGGAAACCACAGAAGGGATAGGACTGAAATTTTCGTGATAAATCCTTCTTATATTATACCAAAGTGTAATAATATTTGGTGCCTATTAGTTTTGCAGTTTTCTAGAAAACTGAAAAATAAAAAATTTCTGGAAATGTGGTTATTCCTGAATTTTAAAAAAACTACTAAAGGGATAGAGCAGAAAGTTTAATAAAATATAGTTCTTATGTTGGACCAGATATTATAAGAATTTGATGCCTATTAATTCTGTAGTTCTCAAGAAAAATGTAAAACAAAAAAAAATTTTAAATAAAGAAAGTCACTGTAGTGCTGCTTGAAGTATTTATTTTGTATTTACAACCAAGGGGTTACGAGGGTCTTTTCTGCAATTCGTCAATTTAGGATATAGGGTTTTTCTTTTTTGTTTTGCAAATTCTAGATGAAAATTGGCAAAAAGAGTTTTTAGCAAAGTATTGCTGCGCTTATTTGAGCTCTTTTTTTTTCATGTGTGGTACGCATCGCGCCAGTACATAGTACAACTTGTGCCTATTTTATTTTATCCATTCTTAAAACTAAGTATTCATAAATATTATTGAAAGACGTGTCGCCGGATGTATTTTTTGTGCTCTGAAATTGAATTGAAAATCATTTATCAGATAAAATCATTCCTTGGGCCTTTCATGGTACCAAAAAGGAGTTAGATCCATGTATTCATAAATTATAGAGTGATATAATTATCTTGGGATATGTTTTTTTTTTTTTTTTGCCACCAAATTCGAATTTACAGTCCATTTTTGAATTGTGATTGACAAGTGCACAAGCACACTCATTTGTCTCAATCACCCATCACCACAAAAAGCATAAGCATATGTCAGAAATTATTATTTTTAAATTAAGAATTTTTCTAAAAATAACAAAAATAGGGCCATATGAGATAATAATCAACAATAAATTTATAAGATTGAAATTTATATTTATTTTTATATAATTATGAGTGATAATACTAGTTTTGCCTAGTCAAAACTAAGACAAAATTTATGTTTGGTTATTAATAGTTTTAACCTAAGAAAAATGTTTTCTTTGGTCAATATAAATTTTGACTAGTATTGACAAAATGGGTTAAGAATAAATGATATTGACTGGTCGAAATTAGTTTTGACTAAAATCTGGTTTTAATGGTAATATTTATAAATAAATTAAAAGGTAAAGTGGCAGACTTTTTTTTACTCTGTATGTTTATTCATCCTTGTTAGAATGGGAGAATATTGTACCCCTTTTTTTTCTATTGATATTTTTTCTATAACTGCGGGTTACATTTTCGTTTCTAGCTCACCATATTACCAGTTGACTTGAAAGAAAAAGATTTTTTTTTAAACATTTTAGAGAAAGTATTATGTAAATTTTGTGTGTCGGGTTGTATACATTATGTAACAAAACATTTTCTGCCCTAAAGTTGATGGTCCCACCTTGAAAGCACCCTGAAAACAGAATTTTGTGCCTTAAAATGTTCTTCTGATTACAGCTCAAAAACTATTGGACCTATGAAAAATTTCTAAATAACTTTATTTGTATAAAATTGTACAAGAAAACTGTTTACTAAGAACAAAAATTTCTTTAGAATCAACCCTTAGCCAAAAAAAAATCACAAAAACCTGCTGAAATATGGTCCAAAACATTTTGGTGGCTGAGGAGAGAGTATCAACTTGAGAGGTGGTAAGTGTTCGATTTTATATAATTCAAGGTCCAATATGATGACCCTCCAAAGGGCAGGAGATTATTTCTTGAGAAAAAGGGGGGTTACAATGTGGCAAACCAAAAAGTATGCCACTTTACAAGAAATATGCCACAATACCTGTTGTTAAGAAAAATGTTTGTCACTTTCCCTTTAAATATATATATATAGCCCTGAGGCGCCACTTAGGGGTGCTTTGGGTTGTGTCAGCCCTGGATTTTTGCTGGCATATAAGTACCACTGTAGAATTTGTTGTTTCGGTGGAAACAACAAACATTTTTTTTGTATTTGTCTGTCACTATGTGGGTAGTGGCGCAGCGCATCGAATATAAGGGAGAATATTGGTGAAGTAATTTAGAGAAATAATATTGTGAATTAATTTTGATGAATTAATTAATTTTTTTCCGTTTGTACATTTATTATAATGATGTCCATTTAATAACCAAAAGATGTTGTAAAGTACTACAAATTAACCTCTCTTGGTGTGATTACACTTCCTTCAAGTTAAAACAATATTCACAGGAATATTATTATTACTCGAGAATTAATTTGAATGGTTAAGTTTATTATTCACAGCTATTGTGGACCTTAACTTCATGAGATATGTTAAATAAAATTCAAGTACACAATAAGATTTAACAATCTATTAAAATAATAATTTGTACACACAAAAGTACATTGTTCAAGACAACTTGATTAATTACAGTACTAAGACTGAGAAAATGTAAAGTTACAGTACGATTATTTTAGTGTAAACATGAGTTTATATACCCTGTCAGAGTATACAGTTTTACATGGTATTAGGTATGAAGTAGATATTTGCTAATTAGAGGGATTTATTTGTTCAAGAATATTCGAGGGACCAGTATGTTGAGGTCACCAAATATCCCATTGAAAACGTGTTGTAAATGCTGACAGGAAGTAAAGGTACTTTTACCAGGTAACTGTACAATCAAAAAGGGACAAGTGTTCAGAAAAAAATATGTTTTTTCATGTAGCCAAATAGGTACGTCAATATAATATTTATAATATTTGACGAACATATTTGTTACAGTCCATCACTTTAGAATCACTCCACACATCAGGCTGAAATTATCAGGACTTGTGTTCTCAAGAAAGGTTTTAAATTAATGAACAGTTGTGGATTTTAATTCCACTCACCCCTTCAAAAAACTTGAAGAATGTTTTCTCTCAAAATCATATTGCATTCCATAATATTAGTATTTGCTTGAAATTTCATGTTTCCTAAATTGGTATGAAAAATGAGGTATATAAATAGAGGAATAATGAGTGAACTTCTTGTGGGAAAATGAAAAATCATATATCTTTCTGTTATGCTGTCACATAATCATAGTTGTAGATATGTTTGGCTATGCTTACATTTCAGTTTCAGTCCAAATTTATTTTTTCTTGATTTTGCATCTGATTGGTTGATAATTCGGAAACATTTATGAGTTTTTGTAGGTCTGTGAATAATTGCTGCATAAGAACATTGGGTACTCTTTATTTTATTTATATTAAATGACTATCAACTTTCTAGTTTTAGAGGCTGAAAGTATTATAATTTTGATTCCCAAAAAGTGACTTGAACAATGGTTGTTTTAAGCAGTCCAACGTTATTTGAGAAAACCTTTGGTACATTTTTTTATTAGGAGTTCTTATCAATTTATCAAACAATTCAAGGTCAGTTTGTTGTTATTTTCATATTTTTACAGGTTCCTTCCCTTCAAATGGAAGCTATCACGGAAAACTAAAGATTCTCTGCCTTTTCTATAGGTACTTAGTATTTAGGCTGATATTCGTGATAGTTCAAAGTATCAGTTTAAAACTTGCAGTTTTCAGTTATATTTCTCAGTGAAACTTAGTTTTTCCCTTAGCTTTAATACCTATAATAATTTGTCAGAAGGAAGCTAAATTATTTATTATTCTCAGCTAAACTATTTTTTTTGGCAGCTTCACCGCAGTTTAAATATCTCTGCCGCGCATCAACGCCGTAAGTGTGTATTTTCCAAAACTCTCAAATTTGGTAATGGCTGCCATTCGAAAACCAGTTGACTGATTTCGCTCAAATTCAATAACAAACAGTTCGTAATAATAAAATTCCAAGCCAAAATCTTTTAATTTACGAGAATTATTGTGATGTCAATATGATGGGTTTACAACAGTTTAAGAACCGCTTCCTCCAAAACTAGCCGATGAATTTCAAAAATTTTAATACAAATGTGTAGCCCATTGACGTATCCATAGAATTCTCAAAACAGATAATTTGCTATATTCGTCTTTTGATGAATAGAAGGCCTTATCTGGCGTTCTTTCCCCATATCTAAGTTCGTTTTTGCTCGTAGCTTGGCCTATTGTCAAGTTACTATCAAAAATTAAATTAGATAAAAGTGATTTCTCCTTCTCTCACGAGTTTGCTGGTTAGCTCTAGCCTTTTGAGATTGGAAGAAATCACTCCGTTTGGAACTCTTGTCCGTTCTAGTCGAACATAATTTATAATGTCTTTACGAAATGTTTTATGCTTTTTTATCATGATTTTGTACTTAGAAAAATTTTTGATCGATGTATGAATTCGTCTACAATTCTACCTTGTGTTTCTGGTAATATGTCTCGTTTTTATTTTAATAATACTTCTCGTCTTACCAGAATGTAATGATGTATTAAAAAAGGTATGTTTTTATTTTTTAATATAATTGGTATTTTGTTTTCGACTCGTTGATTTTTTTTCTTAAGAATGTCCGGCTAACGAGGTCAAGTAACGTGGAGAAATGGTATAAACACAATGGGTGAATTTAATAGGGGGAAATTAGAGAAAATGGGGTAAAATTTAAAATGATGTTGGGCATTTCTTTCGACCTTCAGTAAACCTTTTTTAAAATGTAATATTACACGAGTTCGGTGAGAACAAACCCTGGGTCTTCCCTTCCGGTTTTTCTCCCCCACAGTGAATTTTGGAATTTCTCACTGTGGGTTATTATCAATTTTGATACTCAAAAATTCCGCTTGTTTTTTGTTTTAATCTTTTATTTCGACAACTTTTCAATTTCACATAATCATTCTATCATCGGTAAAACATCTATGTCTTCAATGTTTTCATCTTCAGATATCATGTGTATGGTATCTCGTTACGTACTCTGTGAATCAATTCAGGTAAGTGATTGGTTGAAAACTTGTTGGAGCTGATGAAAACCTAAATTTTCGTAAGTAGGTAAAAACCGATTTGGCATACCACATTTTTTCCAATCTTTCACTTCAACTGTTGATAATGATCTTAGTCGCATTGATACGAATATCTACACCCTTCTTATTATTAGTCTCAAACTTCACACATTTCACTCTTCTCTATTTCTTCTTTTACCTTAACGTAAATTTTAAACTTGTTTGATTTCTCGCTTGTTCACCGTATATTGGCGAACTACTAAGTTATTGGGACTTAGAAGCTTGATCTCACGAGTTTCACACTTTTGATCACTAAATTCATTTTTTTTATAATCTTTGTTAAACTCTATCTTTTGGCAACGTAATTTTGATTTCATATTCATTACTACCATAATCTAACTTTCTTGTTCTAAAAATCATTTTCTGTCTATCATCCACTTTCTACTTTTCTATTATGTTTTATTTTATTTTTACTTTCGTCATACTTTTCACACTCGTTCACAATCTTTTCTTCACACTCCACTTCTCCCACCTCACCTCACTCTACTTTGGTTTTCTTACAAAAAATCCAAATTTGGCGCCCGAACAGGGACTCGTGTATGCACAAATTTTAAGGTTTATGTTTTTTAATACACTCAAAATTCAACTCATCACACTAGCTTGTTAAACTCCCCACGTGATGAGTCCTATTAAAATTCGCTGAACTTTTAAAATGGTTCAGCACCCCTTTATGTCCTCTTTCTCTTTTAACGTAACGTTTTTAATATGTAGTTACATTGTTAAAAGTTAAAGTAGTGTTTTGTGTTTCTTGTTTCTAACTGGTTGTGTCGAAACGTGGAAATTTTGTCTACCACGTTTTCGATATTTGTTAACCTTGTTAGTACTTGTATTCATAAACACACCCCGCTGGTCTTGGCTATAAGTTGTTGATTAATGATACGTTGGGTAAAATTGTCAATAGCTTGTCAAACTGGTATATGAACTTTATGAACTTTTTGAACTCCATTTTGTACACTTTGTGCACCGTACAAATTGGATGGCGCCCGAACCTATCCAGGTTATGGACTTTCGCATGTTTGATGAAGGATCTGTCCCCCTTCATCTTCATGTTTTGTTTGTGTGAATTAATTGGATTAGCTACCCTTTTTATTTACATTATGGCCGAGGTTTGCTATTATTTGATTTATAAAATAGTACAATCTCATTTTGTCTCGTCCAATTGTCATTTTTGTTTTCCCCAAGATTTTCCCCAGTCTTGAAACCCCACGTGTTTTACCATTAATCCACCCGCTGACCATATGAGACCGTCCGTTCTTATGTGGAACTTTGTTGTGTTACTTAACGTAACGTCTGATTTTGTCTTGTGCATTGTGCACTACTTTATGAACTATATGAACTATATGAACTCTTATGAACTTTTTATGAACTTTTATGAACTTTATATGTTTTGTCTTGTACACTACATTTTAATCGTCTTATACGATTTTTGTCCGTTGGTTTTTCCAACAATTAACGTAAATTCGATCAATGGATTAATCATTGGAACAAACTAGGCGTCCAGACTCGTTTTACTAGCGTTTACCGACCAGCCTCAAATCCTACCGAACGAGTGATGCAGTCCATTTCTGAAGCAATCAGAATGAATGTAGAAGACAAAACTCACGGTAAATGGGCAATGATCCTGCCCGAAATAGAGAAAAAAATAAACTGGACCGAACACATAGTAACAGGTGTCCCGCCTATAATACTCCAAAAGAAATATCGTCCAACAATCGAGGGAAATCAAAAATACGAAATAATCCCTGACGATGAGTATGAAAAAATCATAAAACAAGTAAGAGTAAGAATAAAGAAAAAACTCGAAGAACGCCGTAAACAATTCCAAAGAACACACCCAAAACCTGTAGAGTTAAAAACCGGTGAAATTGTTTACGTAAAAACTCATCCTCTTAGTAATAAAGAAAAAAGATTTACTAAGAAATTTGCGAGACTCTCTAAAGGCCCTTACGTCGTAATCCAACAAGAAGGATGTAATTGCTACCTGCTAGAACATCTCTCTTCAGGAGAACAAGAATCGCAACACATAAACAATTTAAAATACTAGTTTCGACTAGTCAAAATTTGATGACGAACCTCCGGGTGAATTTAGTAAGTCGGAGGCAAGTCGCTCTTTTGTACTTTCGGACTTTTTGAAAATCAAATTGTTAAATAAGATCTTACGACTGTAAACCTCGTTATGTAAAAAATAAAAAGCAAAAAAGATAAAATACAGAAAGACGGGCCAGGCAATATAAGATCCATTTTGATTATCGGACAATAAAGCCCCATAAAAGACCGAAATAAATAAAATACAAAAAACATCATATCTCTACCTAAAATTCATTATAAAAGAAAAAATAATAAAGAAAAAATAGAGATATCAAAAAAAAAAAGAGATAAAAATACGAAAAGAAAAAGAAAGACATAACGATGGGTATTTTTTCTACAAAATTGTAAGCGAACTCTTTCGATTGAATTGAATAGACGAAGATAATGGCTCTCGACTTTGTACTCTCACGCTTTGACTAGTTTGAACTAGCTACGTCGATAACTGAAGCCTTCTATTCAAACACACTCGCACAATTATACGCTGGAAACACCCTTCATAAATATATGCGTTTTCGTCTTCTTCTTTCACCTCTTATTCGCATACCCTTACGTTACTAAATTGCAACCGATTCGTACAATGTTGACAGAAAAAGATTCGTTTTAACAAACTATCTGGTCTCAACTGGTACGTCTTCTAATCTTAGTTACGTTTTAAACTCCGAGCATGCAGTATCTTGCGCGTTCTACTCGTGTCGATTATTTTAGTTTAATTTGTATTTTGTGATAAAACGTGTATACTTCTACTTTATCCTTATCTAGTCATTTTACATATTGTGTTCTTTTTTAATATATTTTGTGCTTTTTGTGTGCTTAATTGCACAAGCAAATTATAATCGACGAAAATGTAAGTAACTACAATTACTATTTGTTCCCGTGCGTATTCATGTCTCGATTTTCTCGTGTGTTTTCGATCCCGATTTTTCGATCAAAATTTTAGGGAAACCAGATAGTTTTGTAAAATTGTTAATTATCTTATAAAAAATTTAGGGACCCGAACGAGAAAGAAATTTTCATTACGAATGTACGCGTGATCGACTCGACCTTCAACCGGCTAGCCCGCATGCTCACCGAAGCGGCTCACGGTTCGCGTCTTTTAGATTTGGACCCACGGGAGATTGAGCCAAACGAGGTATTTCTACGAGAACAGTGGCAGGTCCTCCAAGATGCAGCCTCGACACTTGAAACCGCAGTGGACAACCACCTGATAGCGCTTGATAAGCTGAAACTCCGCTACACGGGTATCCTCGAGAAAATGGAAACGGAGAGGAACTTTGAGGAAATAGTCGACCTCACGAGTGATGACTCGTTATTCAAGGTTCCTGCGCCAGTCGCCCCGCTTGTTCCTGTAAGGTCTCCGATACCTATTGTGTCAGCCACGTCTCCTATCCTGACTCCATCTTCCGAACCACCCGCTCCGGCCATGTCTCCACTACCGAGTGCGTCCAACACGCAGGTTGCCCCCATGTTGACTACACCGTCAGTTCCTGTTGTCATCTCTCCGGCTCCAACGGTGATGAAGGACGAGTCAAAACTTGTCAAAAAAGTCGACCCGTTAAAAATTGCGCTCAGTCCCGAACTTCGAGCGCAGATCAAAATCCCAATTTATAAACCGATCCCGAAGAAACACCGATCGCGGGAATGGGACCTGTCAACCAACTCACCGCCAGCCACGGCCCAAACGTCACCAGTGGTTTCTGGATCCGAAAGTAGCTGGGAAACTTGCTCGGACGACTATCTTCCCGACGTTCCCATGCTACGAAAAAAGGAACAGCAAAAAGACTCGCGAAAGAAATACTCTTCGTCAGGCAGTACTAAAAAGACGACAAAATCTCGTCCTCACTCGTCTAGTCGGTCCAGGCTACATTCTCCGGCTCGTTCACGATCGCCTTCTTCCAGCCGCTCCCGCTCGGGGTCATCGAGTCGATCATCGCACTCGACATCAAAATCCAGTGTCGTCATTCCACAACCAGACTCGATCCTAAAAAGAATCCTGACGACTACGACTGCGACATCGACGAGTGCCACGTGTACGATAACCACGACAACGACCACGGCTCCAACTTCAACCCACACCTCAGCGACTCATCATGGACTGCCGCAGGTAGTAACAAGGGCTCCCGCAAGGGAGTACCCCTCAACGAGCAGAACTGGTGAGTCAAATTTGCCTTTTTCTTCTTCCTTGTCTTCGTCATCCGATGTTGACCTGCCTGCTCTCGCTCAGTCTCTTCATAAAACAGTTACGGCTGAGAACAGGGTTTCTCAGCCTAACTGGTTTTTGAGGAGGCAATCTTTTAAAAGGCGGGCGGAGGAATACCTTGACTTTTTCGGTTCGGGTGTCGAACGAAATGGTGAGGTAGACTTCTTCCCTCCTTTGACGAAGTTTGAGTTGGAGCAAAAACAGTTGCCGATCCGTTTCGACATTGATCCGAGTCAGGACGACCTTAATAAAATGGAAGACCTGACTCACGGTGAGTATGGTCTCCCATTGACTTACGAGTCCATGGGCAATGACGATCCTGTTGAATGGCCGGCAGTGTTTTATCCGGGCAGGAACTCGTTGGCAACGGGTATGGTACATGTTGATCGCCATCTTTGGCAATCACTTTGTGGCCCTAATATCATCACGCCGGATACCAAAATTACTCGATTGGATCGTACGCAGACTATCGAGATACCGTGGTATGGACGTGGTAAACCCTACTACTTCTCGGAGAAGGTCACTATCACTCTATATGTCGAGCCTGACCGTCAAATTGAAGTAGAGTGTGGGTTGTGTAACGCGCTCCATTACTCCGTCATCCTGGGTAGAGATTTCTGCGGCCCCAATCGAGTTTTTGTCGGGACTCCGCCAATAAAAAACGTGCTGTACTCTGGAAAACTTCACATTCGAAATCGTACGTTCGTGTGTTCTTGGGCACTACGAGCGTACAAACCTCCACCACGCCCGGTGCCTTCGAGTTTCGACAAAGGGTACAACTGGTCTTCTTTTCCTAAAGGCGCCACGGATAACCAGTAACCAGTTGACTCGGACCTCAATGAAGAACAACTGTCTCAACTCGTGTGAATTTTCCTTGTTTTATATCGTTTCTAATTAGTCCCTATTTTTGATTATCTTCCTCCCTTCTCCTGTTATTTTCAAACGGAGTCATCTTTATATATTTTGCCTTATTATTTCTTGTATTATGTATTTGGGTTTCCCCAAGATGAAGATTATTTGATTTTTAACGTGTATTACTCGTATTATTTCCTTTCTTTTTTTACGATAAGATTACTTTCTTTCTACCTTAATCGTAAGATAACGTTTTATTTTCTTCCATTTTAACTAGTCTTCTTCTAGTTTTCTTATTTGTTTTGTTGTTTTGTCCTAGTTTCTATTTCTTTGCACAAAAGTAAATTTTTACTTTCTTTTTTATATAAGATAAGACTAGTTATAATTTCTACCGTGTTTGATCTTCTTCTTTAGATCTTTATTCTCTTCGGGAGATAATTTTGTTTTCTATTCTTAATAGTTTAGTTATTTTTTATTTTTACTTACTTACTTTCTTCTTGTTGTTCCTACAAGTTAAATTTTTCGTTCCTTTTCTTTTTATTATTAACAAAATACCAGTTCCTTATCTTTTTAGACTTTTCGTGTCAGACTGGTAATAAAGTAATTTCCGGAATATTTTGCTCTTTCTTCTTTGTTGTTGTTGTTTGACTATTATATTTTGTGTTTTGTATTGTATTACGGGAAACACAGGGTAGAATTCTTTTGGTTCTTGTTTTGTTTTTGGTTTTTTGGTCCTGGGGGGGGTTCTCCGAAAGAACGTTGGATAATATCTTCAAACATCTTATCTTCACGATCTCAAAATTGGGGGAACTCATTTAGGATTCAATATTTCTTGAGAATTTTATGTTTACTTCCTGATACTATTCTTCATTTCTCAGCAATCCTAAGTTTTCTCAGGTTTGTTGAGAGATGGGGGGGGGGGAGTTGACGTATCCATAGAATTCTCAAAACAGATAATTTGCTATATTCGTCTTTTGATGAATAGAAGGCCTTATCTGGCGTTCTTTCCCCATATCTAAGTTCGTTTTTGCTCGTAGCTTGGCCTATTGTCAAGTTACTATCAAAAATTAAATTAGATAAAAGTGATTTCTCCTTCTCTCACGAGTTTGCTGGTTAGCTCTAGCCTTTTGAGATTGGAAGAAATCACTCCGTTTGGAACTCTTGTATGTTCTAGTCGAACATAATTTATAATGTCTTTACGAAATGTTTTATGCTTTTTTATCATGATTTTGTACTTAGAAAAATTTTCGATCGATGTATGAATTCGTCTACAATTCTACCTTGTGTTTCTGGTAATATGTCTCGTTTTATTTTAATAATACTTCTCGTCTTACCAGAATGTAATGATGTATTAAAAAAGGTATGTTTTTATTTTTTAATATAATTGGTATTTTGTTTTCGACTCGTTGATTTTTTTTCTTAAGAATGTCCGGCTAACGAGGTCAAGTAACGTGGAGAAATGGTATAAACACAATGGGTGAATTTACTAGGGGGAAATTAGAGAAAATGGGGTAAAATTTAAAATGATGTTGGGCATTTCTTTCGACCTTCAGTAAACCTTTTTAAAATGTAATATTACACGAGTTCGGTGAGAACAAACCCTGGGTCTTCCCTTCCGGTTTTTCTCCCCCACAGTGAATTTTGGAATTTCTCACTGTGGGTTATTATCAATTTTGATACTCAAAAATTCCGCTTGTTTTTTGTTTTAATCTTTTATTTCGACAACTTTTCAATTTCACATAATCATTCTATCATCGGTAAAACATCTATGTCTTCAATGTTTTCATCTTCAGA
This sequence comes from Ericerus pela, assembly GCA_011428145.1. Classification (NCBI taxonomy): domain Eukaryota; kingdom Metazoa; phylum Arthropoda; class Insecta; order Hemiptera; family Coccidae; genus Ericerus; species Ericerus pela. The sequence goes on along the minus strand of WOFM01000057.1, from coordinate 505,805 downwards.
TATCATGTGTATGGTATCTCGTTACGTACTCTGTGAATCAATTCAGGTAAGTGATTGGTTGAAAACTTGTTGGAGCTGATGAAAACCTAAATTTTCGTAAGTAGGTAAAAACCGATTTGGCATACCACACCAAGAAAACTTCTAATACTCCCCGTAGTTTCATTGCCATAATTGATACAGCGAGGTTCCACAGGCTCCTAAAAAGTGCCAAAATGAACAAAAAGTGGAAATATATATGTATGTTGTGTGCAGAAAAATTTTTTGTGACCTTTATATTCGTGATCTAAATCTCATGATTAGTCCCGCCTCCAGGTCCCGCCATTGCGAATGCAATAGTTGTCTTTTCCTTTGGAAAACACACTAAAACAGACCCTTAGGTTAGTGGACATTTAGTGTCGCGGCCTCGGTCTCATATAACTTGCCAAGTTCTGCTGTACATCTGAATTCTGGAATACCCAGAATGGGAGAGAGAAACAAAATGAAGGACCTCAAGCTCGTGAAATTTTAAGTTAAAGATTTGGTCGGTTTCCTGATTACAACTAAAATTGATAAAGAATGCAGAAATTAGTATATTTATCTGAAAAATCGTAATTTCACGGTCCAAAAAAATAACTCGGTATCAAAACAATGTTATGTTTTTAAGAATCAAAAACTTCCAGCATTTCTTAAAATTCAGTCAGAATACTCTAATCGTACAACTGCTTCTCACAAATTATCATGAATTTGCTAAGGCTGTAAAAAAGTTTGAATAACCGTATTAATCTTTCTAGATGAAAAAAAAAAACCTAATTCAAAGCTCAAAATTTACTTTTTTTTATCGTTTGGAGAAATAATAAATTTTTTTTTACTTCAATGGGTAATAACAAGATAAGATAATTTTAAGAATTTAAAATTTTTTTTCCATTACCTATATATTTCGGATATTTCTTCTTCACAGGCAACCACTCTTTAAATGAACCAAACCTTATCATTTCGTTGGCAATTTTTTTGAATGGTAAGAGATACCAAGTTTCTAATTACATCAAATCTATGTTGGCAATACGTAAATTTTTCTGCGAATTTGAATTTGCCATGTCAAATTGAAATTCAAAATTCGAATGATGTTTTTGATTTTGATTTTTCTCTGTTTGCCAGTTTCGCTGTATATTTCTCTTATTTTAGTTCTTTCGTAATTTTGCAAATCATCTGTTTAGAATTCTTAGTCGATGTTTATCGTCTATAAAAACTTGGACGAGTTGGGGGAAAGCAAAGTTCTTTTACAGTCAATAAAACTCGATATTTAAACGTTTATTCGCACGTTCGATAGTCCATCATCGCTATATTGATTATTGAATATTGCCAAACGTATCGCGTAGAAGCTTTTATGCTTGTGTAATTTTGAACATTCATTTTTTCTTCGTTTCCTTTCTGTGTTGTCCCATTTATGAATGCTGTCTTGTCCTACCGAATTTTGTTGAATATTAAAAACGGACCGAAATAATGAAATGGTAATATTTCACTGTATAAGTATTTCGCTTGATGTCTACAAGTAACTGTACAGAATTATCAAATTTACTTTCTCCCAGTTAATATTCTAATTAAAATGAAGCCGAATAGTAGTTTCAATTATTAATTCTGTTTTAATATTTGACGTTTATTCGATTTTGGACAGAGCCCATATTTTACTCTTATCAAATGAAATTTAAGAGAGTGACTAAGTATGTAGGAAAAAAACTAATGAAGATACAATTTTCTCCATTTCCAATCGAACGAAACACTTAGCCGTAAATGAATATTAATTAGGTATTCAGAAATGCCTGCGTTAAATAGAATGAAGTCTACATAGTTCGAATATTTTTTTTTTTTTTGCATTTGATTGAGTGTGAAAAGTCTGAGATTTTTGACGTCAAAAATAAAAATAATTTTAAACTCATAATGATGACACAAATGTGAGGACATCATGAGACTAAAAAACACAAGTTTGGACAATATAATGTCCGAAGTCAAATTTATTATGAAGACGAAAAATGACGACAGTAATCAAATTGGATTCGCTTTCAGACAATTTTTTCTAATATTTCATCAAGTTTTTATTACAGAGCTGACAGTTACATGATTTGACATTCTCTATAAGACAACATGAATTAATTTGCTCGATTGGCGACTTAAGATGAATATGGCAAAATGTGGAATTGAATAGATAGTAAAAACCCTACAGATAAAACACATGCAGCCAACGCCATTTGCTTTATCACTTTTTACTCTTTGCTTCACTTATTGTATGTCGACGCTTATGCTTGTTATCTTTTACGCTTGCATGTATGACGACTAAATACAGACAATAAGTGGGGAAACCTTGCCAACAAGAAAAGGCTACCTTGTAAGACAAACATTGTTTTTCAAATACTCTTGTTTAAGCAATCCTGTAATAGGTTTGTTTTACAAGTAGTCCTTCTCATACAGGCAGATTAGCAGGTCCAAGTCTCGGGTCGTAAGTTAAAGTCCTCACGTAGGTAATTGTATAGAGTGTACCATCTTTGGATATAGATAAAAACTTTGAACCTGGGTCTACCTTTACATCTACTAGAATGGTAGTTGAACTTAAGCTAGATAGGTTGAAGACAAAGACAATTAGGGATTATTCTTTGTATTATGAAAGATTAGTAATGATAATCAAAGTTTCTCTAATATATCAATTTCATATCGTATTTCAAGGCGATCTTTTATGAAACACCTGTGGGTGATATATACAGTCAACAATACAATCAAATGGAGTTCTTAACATCTGTTAGGAGGAAAATTTGATGTGTTGCCAACAAACTTTAAGACAGGCTTCGTTCAAGATGACTGCATTGCTCTGTCAATAAAGGCCATGTAGAGCCTTTTTTCACACACAGTGATGTTTGATCTTCCTCTGTGTTAGTTTTTTATCATCTCATTCACTTTTACATCAAAAGCTCCGAAGCATAAAGTTTCTATTAGGAATTTTTTACACTACAATATCACAATCTCTTATGAAGACAAAAGAACTTTCTGATGGTTTCCCTTACTTGTTGTCTGCAATAGCTTTTTTTTATTTATTTTTTTTTGCTTTACACTCTGTTTCATCCACTTTGTGGACCCTGTAATTCTTTTGTAATTATATGTCTTCAACAAAATAATTCTATTGTTCATTTTTGTAAGTTCCGAACCTTTTATGGATCAAAACTTTGTTAAGTTCTTCTGTCAACACTCCGCGCTTATTACTGATTTATTCATCACATTAATTTGCTGACTCAATATGAAGACAAAGTAAGCTACATTCCATCGTGTTCAAGAGACTTAATTTTGAAGTCAAAAAGAATTCAGCCATAAGGTTTCACAAAGTTGAAAAAATAAAACATCTTGATAACATTTTTCAAGACCAATCAAATCAGTGTTTTGGCTGCATGATGTCGTAGTTTTAAGACATTGTAGCATCATTAGCATTTAAATACCACCATAAATGAAGGTCGAACATATGAGCCTTGATTTCAGATGCCTCAAGTGAATGCGTCTCATTCGTTTGAATTTATTTTATATCTGACTTTTGAGTAGATCTCATTCGCTTCATCACGATTTACATATCTTAAATATTGTTTGGTTTACAGATTAATTATGCTGGAGAAGCATGGCGGACAAAATAAATATACCTGGGGTGTGACAGATAATGGCGAAATCGGAAATAATAATAATGTATTGAAAAACGAACTGAATGATACTCAGGAAAATAGTCCCAGTGACACGAATTACATACGAAGAAAAAAATTTCGAAGTGCTTTGCCACAGGTAAACTCAAATTTCTATTAGGTATAAGTATACATTTATATGACGAATAAGGTTATCGGTTTTTTGATGCATGTGGAAGCAAAAATTTTGAAATACTAACTATATATTCGATGCTGGGGCTGAATTTTACAAGAATTGCCTGCAGTAAAGAAAATTCTATTGGTGTTTTGCTTTATGTGAGAAAATGATTCTAGGTTGATTTTTAAGGCTCATTATAATATAGCCGATGAACTTGTATCACGAATTTGTTCTTCCTATTAGTTGTCACGCACTCCTTATGAAGATATATTAAAATCATGCTAGAATGTTAAATCATTAGTGTTGTTCTCAAAAGTTTTGAATTTGGACGGAAATGAGAAGTAATGAATCACTTTTTGGTCATTATAGGATCCAATTAGGCCAGAGGACCATCCACAGTTTTCTGCATGGATTAAAAAATACGAAAATCCTCTATACTATCAGTAGAATGTATTTTGAGAATACAAAGAACAATATCATCATGGTTTAGGGTACAGTACGCCTACGTAACTAATAGCAAACAGCAAAAAATTCATGCTTGGACATAAAACAAATTTGTAACGATTTCAACTGAAATAATCGTGATAAAAATACAAAAATGTGGTCTTAACTCAAAAACAGGTAAATACTTTCTTTTATATTCAACATTTTGTTTACGGTTTTTGGTTTCTCACCGCAAATTTGCTGCTAACATCATTTCGGTGTAGAGTTTATAGGAACATACGTTTGTTTACAATGGTTCGAAGTTACCGTTGCTGTTTGCTGTTAATTATCAAGGCGTTTTCTTACCTAGTGTATATGAAACTAGAGGAAACTTGTTTCTCCTCAATCGTAATTTCATGCACTTTTTACAGGCTAATGGACATTTGTGATCCTTTTTGGTTGCATACCCTACTTTACAGTGCCTGCAATAATAATTGTAACCACAAAACCCAGTTATCTTTGCAATCAGATCGTAATGGTTGTCATGATAGAAAAAAGATCCAGGTATTTGGTTGAGGTGATGGTAAGGTCTTCATAAAGTACATTTGCTTTCCCTGCTCGAGCATTCTGGAAAACAGTTATCTTATAGTCGGATAGATGAGCTTGAAACAGTTTCAAAGCTTCCACTGTACCACCAATGTGACCAATGTCTACCCCACTCTCTCTGCACAACTTTTCAGCTTCCTTTTTTTGTATATTAGTATAACGAGATATAGATTTATATCTTTTGGCTGCAGCTGCTGAAAGATTCTTTTCTAGCCTTGCAATACCTGTAACGAGAGCACGGGGTAGACAGAGGTTATCTGTATTTTTGATGCGCACAATTGATTGCTTTAAAGAGACCAGTTCATGATTTGTTGATAATCGGTTACATGTAAGTGCTTCACCATCAACCCCCTCGATCTGTGTTACCTTCATATAATGTGGACCTGCAGCAAGAAAGGTTTCATCACTTTGTATTACCTTTTCGATGATCTTGAACAAGGCCTCCACATCTACTTGATCTGCTCTTCTAAATGACAACCCGATTGATTTTGGGGTACTTGCAGAGCTCGTTAATGTAACACCAATTCTGTCTGCTGGTTTTGATCCCTTCAGAGCATTCTCCATGATTTGGCCAAAGGCTTTATGGACAAAATCAAGGGCATTAGCTCTTGCAGGCACTATATTGATCTGAAACTTGAAATGGTTGGCAGTATGACCAAATTTCTTAGTCTGTGATCGGGTTTGTTCTAATATTTCATAAAGATTTTCTTCATATTCAACTGAAAGTGAAAATTAATAATTACCCATCATCCAAATAATAATTAATTGCAAAGAAAGAAAAAAGAAACGTAATATCAAATGTCAAGAATATGGAAAAATAAAATGAAAATTACCATTGTTGTAATCAGCCATAGGTTCCCACTCTGGTATAGATCCATTACTTGTAGAGGAATGCTGCCCATCTTCTATAAATTTTATTAATGAAAAAAAATCAAAAAAAAACAAGAAATATCAATATGTTGCTTTTATGTTTTCTCATGTCATGTTTTATTTACAAAGAAAAACAAAATTAAATAAATGAAAACTTACCAAAAATTGTGTTTTGGGGATTTCTAATCATATCTGGTTGAACAGGTATTTCAGAATCAGAAGCAGCAGCAGCTTTAGAATGTTATAACATTTAAAAGAATTATATTTGGAATTTTTACTCTTATCATAAAGACTTATAGAAGAAAAAAAGGTAAGTTAAAGAAAGAACAGTGCTATAAAATTTACCATTTATAGTTTCATCAGCAGCCTGGCATAAAGACAAATCTTCTTCAACTTCTTCAACCATTTTGACAAAATCATTTTCAATGTTTTCAGAATTAGTGAAATTATATGAAGCCATCCTATTTGAGTTTAAATGAATTTATTCAAAAAAATTATCAATTTGAAATATGGTAGAGAAAAAAAATGAAATATGAAAGAAACAAAACAAATAAAATAAAATTCAAAAACTTACTTGAAGTTGCACAGTTTAGCAAAATTAATTAAATTAAAAAACGAATTGGAGAAAACAAAAACTTTATTTCAAACACAGCACCAACTAATTCTGTTCCACTGGAAAAAAATATAGGAACACTTTTCACAAGGGTTTGAACTGAACAACTAGCAAAATATAAGTGATTCAAGATGAATTTTTACTTTTCATTTTAGAAATTTGTGTAAAGTGTATCAGCTTATAGAGGTTTTGAAAAACCACCAATAATATCTCCAACCTTAAAAGAGAAATCTGTTATTCCAGTAACTGGTGAAACAACATCTCTTGGAAACAAAAAGAGGAAGTTCACTATTTCTAGATCCTTTTTAATAAAATCCGTTTCGGTTGATAAAAACACAAATAGGTATAGGAATATTTGCAACTGTAGAAGTGATTAAAGAAAAAGGTAGGATTCTTTTGTCTTTTTTTCCCCTGCTGTGTTTACTTATCAGGCTAAATGTTTCCATCCATTATTTAGAAAATGTGATGAGTACGAGTTTTGACTTGTCTCTGAATACTTTTAATTCCCACAATGAATAAAGAGAAAGTTGAATTCTCAAATTCTTCCTGTCTTTTCATCCTTTAGAAGCAACTGTAGGATAGCTGTATTAGGGTTTTGTTTTTTTCTTTTTTCTAATGTAGAAGTGTGAGAAAGAAAAGAAATATGTAAGCAGAAGAATGTCTTTATTTGAAAATGCTTAAATAAATTGAATGGTAATCTCAAATACATATAAACTTATGTGTTGAGGTTATTATGGAAAATAATTGAAGAAATACAATGAAAAAAATTAAATATCTAAAACACAATTATTATTCAACTACCACAATCTAAATTAATATTACGCCTCTTGTCAATTTCTATGATATTATCAAACTCTGCATACATTATCATATTTACAGATTCAGTTAAAGCTGCACCAAATTTTAACTCTACCCTTATAGCACCATGTCTTATTAAATTCCAATGGGTTGGTATACTAGCTGATAAATCACTGGTCAAATCAAAGGCATACATTGCATAACCTCCAGCAAAATCTTTTGTGATATTATGACCATGTGTATTACTGTAAAATACTCCAGTACCGCTAAATAGTGTGTGATAACTTTCAGCGTATAATTGTGTTTGAAAGTCTGGTTGCAAAGGTTTTGAAGGTACTTGATGTCCATCAACATAAACACACAAGTGGTTCAAATTGTAGTGGTGGAAGTTGTAAGGGTTCAACTTGAAATCTCCATTATATGTTTTATTACTAACAAGTCCAATAATTACTCTTTTAGGTAATTGTCCCAAAATAATATTATCACATACGTGACTTGCTAATCCGGAAGCAATTGTTGAAACTTTGGTCTCTACTCTTGTAATTGGATATTTGGCATTGAATCTATCCAAATTTTTAGAATGTGCCAATAAAATATCGGGATTGATTTTAACCTTGCGTATTTTTAAAGTTGCATCCAACATTTTAACTTTAAATTCATCTTTAGCGGCAATTAAACTGAATGCATCACGTGTACGTACAAATCTTAGTCTGACTTCTACACCATTTAGTAGATATTTCTCAACATTCATAATATCGCAGTGAACAGGTCCCAACATTTCAATTATGGCACTTTTTGCTGCAGCTGCTCTTCTTTTTATAATGCCATCATTTGTCAGAAAGTTTGCCATATTACCTGAGGTATCAGCATAAAACAACGAACCCGTAAGATGAGTATTTTTTAAGTCGGTTCCATAATTTAACAAATTTTCAATGTATGCACGGTACATATAATTAGCCGAAGAAGATGAAACTAGTTTTTGATTTAAAAATACATCAACTTGTTGAAACAAACTGTGTAAAAAGTTGTTAACTGGAGCAACATCGTCAGTTTCTAGTATATTAGAACCATCACTCCTTAATATTTTGACTTTTAAAGATAATAGAGTATGTGATAAATCCAAATATTCTTCACCAAATCCAGGTATTGAAAAATCTATAGGTGCTTTGTCAGTTAAAGAAGAAATTGGCTTGTACTCTATCCAGTCACTTTTTTCAATATTTGTTTGTGTTGGTGGAAGAGAAAACAAGTCCAATTCTGACTTCATACATTCGCAGGACTGAACATGTAAAAAAGCCATTTCTATAAATTATCAGTTGAATATGTCTTGAGAAATCAAATTATACTTTGAATGGTGAGAAATAGTCTGCTTCTTTTTCTTCAATTAGTTGTACGTTTCACTGGTTGTATTCGCCTGCTTGACTTTGAATTTTTCTTTTTCACCAATTTACTCTTCCCTCGCCTTTTAATAGACTTGCATCTTTGAGTTTTCTTTTTCAAATGAGTGGTCTTTCTTCTTTTTCTGGGTTTATATCCTTCACCTCTTAAACAACTGAAAAATTTATCAGTTGCTTTTCGTTTAAAGTTATTTGTAGCGTTAGACATGTTTGTATTGAAGGTGGTTTTTAAAGGAATATCATTTCCTACATCATCTAGTACATTTATTCCAGCACCAAGTGCTTCTTTTCCAACTGCAAGTGCACCTTTTTTAAGTAATGGCAAAGCTGCTCTGAAAAGTCCTCCCAAAAAACTGCCTATGCCATGCCCTCGTTGAACAGGGGCTCCTCGATACCAACAATTGATACCTCCCCCACCTTGGAGAGCGTAATATTTTTCATAGTTGTACGGATCAATTTGCATTTCCATTTTGAACACGTTTAAAATGAAGTCGCATGTTCAGTTTGCCAGATACAAATGGAATCAGGTTGCCTTCATCATCTCTTATATGTATTTCAATCGTATCAAACTCTCTTTTAATTATTGGTAAATAATACAAATGGTTAAAAACATGACTCGCATTCTCATCTGATATATTTTTCTCAATTTTCACTGTTCGTAGTAAAGGAGCAACACAATCACCAACGAGGTTTGGTTCAACAATATCACTATAAACATACATGTGAGTTGGTAAGCACTGTGATAATCTAGGAGGATATGGTGCTCTAGATGTCATGAATTCTGTTTCTATATTTGTTTCACCCGTTGTTACAACTACTATAGTTTTTGTAAATGTAGGTAAAAAAGAATCAACCAAGTCTAGATCAAATTTGGACCAAGGAAAAATATATCCTAAAAGTAAAGCCAAATGTATGCTTAAAACCACTCCCCCAATTTCATTTTCATTATATTGTATATAAAACCAATTCAGTTTCTGATCATAGGATATTTCAAGTTTTTCTGTTCCATCTTCTAGCTTCTTAGCAATGGAATTCAGCATAATACCATACCACTTCCACAAACTTTGTATCACATATCATTCCTACATTTTTCAAAAATTTTAACACAAACTGTGTTTTACCACAACCTGATGGCCCAGCTACAATAGCAGCAAAAGGATGTTTCTACTTTGGATCCATCTTTCAAATTGAAATTAATTTTCAACTACCCTTCAAATAAATAATTATTCGACAACTTTCCCAAAACAAAATTAATTATCAAACAAAAATAAAATTCAAGTTTCAATAAAAAAATAAAAAAATAAACAGAAATTTATCAGTAGAAAAAAATTACAAAAAAAAGTTGTCAACACTGATCAAAAAACTCCAAATTTGTTTTTTCAAAAAAAAAATTAAGGTTGGCAAAACTACACCCAAAAAACAAGCTCGTCATAAACGACTGATTCACTTAAGTGATTCACTTTGTGCAAACGACTCCCAGAACGATTTAAAATGAACGAATTTGTCCTACAGACCAGGGTAGCATGTACAGTAGTAATTCATATTCTGTATGGCTAATTCATTGGGTTTTATGATGATGTTTATCAGTTTTTTGTTTGTTTTTCGTTTTGGTATGACATGGTGAAATAAAATTTTTAGAATATTTTCCCTCAAATTTCATTCCAAATTCACAAAAATATAACACAACCTCAAAAAATCTTTATAATAATTTCCAATAAATCATACGTAATATTTATACTCTCAGTGTACGCCTAATATTTAAAATTAGTAAAAACATTCGTACAAGTATCGTCTATAAATAAATTATTGATATTTTAGGTGTTTTAAAGTGTTATCTGTTTGCACCATATCGCTTCATAGGTTAATTCCATTTGAATATTTTGTATTCTTTAAGTTTATGAAGTATATAGGTAGGCTATGTATAAACTGCAAAAAATACCCACTAAAGACGGTAGCGAAAGTCCAAGTCCAAATATTCAATTTTGAGAGAAAAATGTCGTGGTTAAAGGTATTCCGTTTAATTTCCGTACATTTGACCACACTCAAAATACTTGTAAATATTTAAGTTTCTCATTGGTCTGCATTAGAAGACAAACATCTTATATTCATTAGTGTACGGTACCTATGTTAATTTATCATCGTACTTTTCTTCTATTAAATAAAAAAATTGTTGATTTAAAAACTATGGGCCAAATAGTTGAATACGTTCAACAAACCAAAGTTAAACCTGCGTAAATATTAATGATTTGCTTACCTATCAATCCTCTGAAAATCATTTATATGGCATGAAATTCTTAGTCGTGTAGTCTACGGACAATTTAAATCTGAATTCCATTAATATTTAAAATATTCTAAGTTATCATATGCATTGTAATTTGTAAACTGCATTGATGGTTTATGATGATTAAATAGAGTTTATGCGAGATTTAAAATTTTAGTTGTGAATGGTGACGTGAAAATCCTGTATCTTAATTTTGACTTGAATATCATGAAAAATCCATTACGGAAAGCAAAAAACTCTATCGTAGCAGAATTTCGCTATAAAACCCCGTTTGCCAATTCATCCCCTATTCAAATTCTTAAGTTCATTACTGCAATGAAAACAGGGTCGCTTTAATTAATTGAAACGTGCTCTTTCGATTGATCTTTCCTCTTGTTCCAAAATCTTCCTCTGTAATAGTTTTGATTTTTAAACTTGTTTTCCTCAAAAAGTGATTTACTGAATGAAAAGACGTCCTTTCATGGGGCAAGGTCCCATATTAGAAGAAATTATTTAGCTCCATCGATAAAGAAGTTAAGTAAATATCACTATATGAGAATAGTTTATTTTTGTAAAATTAGTATAAGACGCCAAAAAATGGCCGAAAATGTAAGAAAAAGTACAGATTGCTAGAAAACTGCAAAACAATCTAATTTTGTGGGCTTATAAACCCAAATTGCACTATTTAAAAAATAACATCTCGCAAAAAATATTGATTAAACTTAGAATCTCATTGATCATTTTTTTTAACAAAAAATGTTTGATTTAAAATTTTTTAATCTAGTTACGAAAATTGGTACAAACATTAGTACTAATCCAAGGAAGAGTCCTATTAACCAAATACGTGTTTTTTCTGTACCACTATTTTTGTTTTTGTTTTATTATATCTATAAAATACTTAATTTTTGACCAATAATAATAATTTTTTTTTAATATAATAATTTTCTATTGTTCATGTGATTTTATTTCAATAGGTTTTTCAGTTATATGGATTTTTTTTCCTCTTATTTTTTCTCTAATTTGTCTGAACTTTCCTTTTTACAAAGATTATCCACATGTTCATGTTTTCTATTTTTTTATTTCATAACTTTATTGTATTTCTTTGATTTTATTTGAAATTATATGATTATTTACCATACTTTATCATGTTAATTAATTTTTCATTTCAAGAAATAATGCTTTTGAATTTCTCATTGTCTAATATTTAGTTAGCAGCTCACAAATTTCATACAATCATAACATAAAATTTACGCGTATGAACTTACGGACAATTAACGTGACCATCAAAATTCATAATACTTTTTTCTCGAAAACCTACTTTTTCTAGCGTGGCTTTCTGCGCTAGTTTATTTTCTTCATTTTGCATCTGATTAATTGATGATTCGGACACATTTATGATTTATGTAAGTCTTCGATTTATTACCGAGCAACTTTGGGTACTCACTAGTATATTTATGTCTCTCTAGTATAATGGGCATCAAAATAAAAGAAGGAAAAATGAATGAACAAAAAAAAAGTCTGGAAATAGATCTAGGTTAATCCGATAAAATACAATATAGAGTAATAATAAACAAAAAACAAAGGGGAAAAAACAGGTAGTCAGTTATATTTTCATTTTAGTGCTGTTGAACTGCTACCCTGGCACTTGAAAACAGAGATTTTTTACAATGTGATTTGAAATGACTAGATACAGGAACTAAAAATGGTAAAATAAGATATATCAAATATTATAAAACTTTACGCTTTCATTTAAAGTGCGCTGAAAATAAAAAATAATTTTTAGTATTACCATCTTGCTAAAATTTGAAAAATTTTGTCAATGAAAGATATAAACGTGTGGGGTGCTCAAAACAAATAAGTACTATAGGTATTTTATTCGTATTTAATCAGTATTACTTCTTGACTAGATGCTCACCATTCATCTCTATTGTAACCAAATAATACTAGATTAATAAAAAGTACCCGTATATTTTAAAATATTTCCCTGAGCTTCCCACACTTTTTGTTCTATCATTGAAAAAATTGTTTTAAATTTCAGCACTATAAATCAGTATACCTACCTACCTGTTATACCTTCTGTATTAGAGAAAAAAGAGATCTACCTGTATTAATATATAAAGAAGAAAATTTGGAAAAGTGTATGTTACGTGTAATCTCAAAATCTACCAAACTGATGTTGCTGAATTTTTTTACCTGCATTCTTCATGAACATTGGTAGGTTCTAGGTTTGGTTTTATTATTTTTTCACTTTGGAAAACGTATTTATAACATAAAATCGATGAAAACTTGATTAATAGCACTGCGTGTGTACAAAGTGATCAGAAGGAAAACATTATGCAGACTTATTAGTACTTCATTTAGTGGCCTTTTCCTGATTCTAAAATTTACATCATCAGATATGTTTTTTGAGGCGCTGAATTTGAATTTGATTCGCATTTTATCATTTAACCCATTTGTCAATCCTCGTTGGGCACAAAAAAGGGATAATTTTTTATTTTCATATTTTATTGTGTATTATATCACTGAACATGTGTTTTGAGACCCTGAATTTGTATTTGATGTTAATTTTATCATTAGACCCATTCTTAAACCCTCATTGGCCCAAAAAGGGGACAGTTTTTAATTTTCAGATTTTATTAAGTATGTATCATCAGATATGTTTTTGGAGGTGCTGAATTCGAATTTGAGGTTAATTTTATCATTAGACCCATTTTTCAACCCTCATTGGGTCCAAAAATGAAAGAATTTGTTATTTTCAAATTTTATTGTTTAATATATCATTGGACATGTTTTTTGAGGTGCTGAATTCAAATTTGTTGTTAATTTCATTGTTAGACCCATTCTTCAACCTTCATTGGGTCTAAAAAAAAATTTATTTTTTCAGATTTTGTTGTGTAATATGTCAGTGAACATTTAGCTCAGGGTTAGGGTCAAAGATTCTAAGTATCTGTCAAGTAAAGCTAACACCACGGGCAGCTAGTATTTCATAGATAGAAAAATTGTTAGTTAACTTCTTAGAAGAACAGAGGGAAATATAGAGTAAGAGAGTGTGATGGTGAGAAGGAGGGGGAAAGAGAGGGAGCAGGAGAGATATCAGCCAAAATCTTATATCATAAATTATTTGTTATTTTGCATCAGCTACTGTGGCATATAGTAATCTAGCTTTTAGTTTTTAAAAAAGTCTAATGTAAACACCGCTATCACCTCTTGTTTAGAAAAAATTCCATTACAGTACTTTTAAATTTACCTATACGTAAATAAATTGATGTACAGTACATATAATTATATGAATATTTCCACTTTTTCCTCATTTTGGCTTTTTTTTTGGAGCCTGTGGAGTCTCTTCTGTTTTATCCATTGCAATGAAAAGGTAATTTTAGAGGCTTTCATGGGCTACACATTCATGTTAAAATTTTTGAAATTCATTCTGTAGTTTGCGAGGAAGGGTCTCTCTAAGTTTTGCAACTCATTATTTTATCATTGTGATAACTCTCATTAATTAGAAGATTTTGTCTTGACATTTGTCTAATAGTTTAAGACTCTTAAGTACTGGTTTGGTATTGAATTTGAGAAAAATTTGTTCACTGGTTTTCGAATGAGAGCTATTACAAAATTTGGCACTTTTGCAAATTATACACTTACCCCTGTTGATGCGTGGAAGAGATGTTTTAAATTCTTTTGTTTCTCAAGTGGTACTCAAATTAATTTTAATTAATTTTTGCTTATTTTCCTAAAATATTGCTGAAGTTGGATTATTTTAGAATTTTTTAGGTTGTGCTAAAGCATATAATTTGTGAGCACCAATGTAAAATTTACCCATAATAGTAGCATCTGAAGTACCGCTTCCCAGTACTTTGACTTGTGACAAGTTGAAACTTTTGATGGTATAGATGTGGTAACATTGTTCATTTTGTTATTTGGAAACAATGAAAAATGTTAATAATTGGTAAATTTTGATAGTTAGCACATGAGCATTTGATGTAGTGAAATAATGAAGGAGAATTTTAGGCTAACAAATTTCTCTGCTTTATGTTTATTATGGTAATATTGGAGAACCATAAAATATATATCCTGAATTTACTGAAGTAATAATCCATCAAAAGTTGGCAGGTACTCAAAAAAATTGGAAAATGATGGGCTGTACCATGTATATCAAAAATGATCTTATCAACCCTGGTCTAACCCATTTGCTCGAAAATCAATCAATTTAAAAAACCTTTAATATTTAGAATTATCTTCTTTCTTCTTTTCTATCTATTACATGAAATGAAAAAATATTTTTTCTTGTGACGGGTTGGCAACTTCCCCAGTTAATGAATTTTGATATGTTTTGGACCTGTTCTTTTAAAAGATAATTTTCAGATCTCCTTCAGGGTTGTATTTTCAATTCTAAGAAATGAAAAGTCTAACAACTAAGAGGTGTAATGAAGCTCTGATGAGTGATTAAGCGTCTTTAGGTAAACCTCTTTAACTTGAAAAATCCTTTGAAAAAAATCTATTCCCAATATTTAACAGGTATCTTAGCGTATTAAATATATTTCTGATTTCTGATTTGGATTCTGATTCTGTTGGGTCATAAGATTTCCTTAGGTTCAACCTCTCTAATTGAATACCTCGTTTATAAAAAATTCATTTACCTATTTTTTACTGGTACCTTAAAGTAGTAAATATATTTATAATTCTCATTTTGACATCCTTTTTAATTTAACCCCTCATTCATAAAAATCCATCCTCTCATTCTCAACATGTGCCTTAGAATATTAAATATACATATTTATGATTCTGATTCTGAGGATTTAGCCCGCTGATGAGTCATAGCACATCTTCAGGTCAGCGCCTTTAATTTGTCATATGCTCAATTAAGTGTTTATAAAGTTTAATTAAATGTGACTGTGAAATTGAAAAACCCATTTTCTGTCATGTCGTGACTGTGGTGAGCTTTTGTTCCAACAATACTTAACTACCCACCTACTTTTTACTCGCAAAAATAGACGTTTCATGGTCCGCTAATTGTTATACACTGTTTGGAGTACTGCTTTGTTGCGATTATAGTTGAACCTATGTCATTTGTATAAATGCTTCGTCTCTATACGGAGTGATGGAGGAGATATTTGTCGCAAATATGTAACAGAATCTTTCGCAATTTTTTTTTTGTACTCGAAACGGTTTCCCGAATTCATTTTATTTATTTATTTATCTTTTTTTTTCCTTTCAATTTAATTTTCTACCTCGAGTAAATATTTTATTTATTTATTTAACCTTGCCCTAATGAATTAACGAAGAAATTGAAAGGTTACATGTGTCAACATTTTGATATATCATATTTTAATTTAACTTTTTTTTTCTTCAGATTTTGGCAACATGCGC
This sequence comes from Ericerus pela, assembly GCA_011428145.1. Lineage (NCBI taxonomy): Eukaryota > Metazoa > Arthropoda > Insecta > Hemiptera > Coccidae > Ericerus > Ericerus pela. The sequence goes on along the minus strand of WOFM01000057.1, from coordinate 489,667 downwards.
CAAAAATTTACTCCTACTGACGTATGGCATGACCCTGGGAATCACCACCATTGCTATTCCGGCCTTAGAAAATAAAGCTGGAAAAAATTTGACTGATGCTGAACGTATCTTGCGATCGGATTCGTTGACGCTCACAACAGACCAGCTGTCATGGTTCAGTAAGTTTACAATATCTTATGTGGAAAATCTACGACATTTATATGGCTTATCATGTAACCAACGCCTGTAAATATCCCTCATCAGTGTGTTAGATCGTTTTTTACTTTTCATGTGTAAAGAACGGCTGAGAAGTTCGACGTTTAGTGTACCAAAAATTATATTTCAAACGGCAAATTTTTACAGGACGGGTTAAAAAGTATGAAATTAATTACACATCTTGAAAAATAAAAACAGATTTTTCATTAATGTACATAATTATTTCTATTTTATATCAACTGAAAAACGAATGTACTATTTGTGAAAAACTTAAATTCATACTTTTTTGTTTGTAAAAATGGCATGTTTTAGTACACTGCTAACATTTTGGGATTGAAAGAATTATATAATGAGAGTACATTAGTTGCAATTCCAAGATTTTCTAAAGGGATGAGCGAAATCGTGATCTTAATTTTTTGCTTACCAACTAATTATCTATACCGATATTCCCACCGTTGTAACAAATATCTTCTACAATAACATACCTACAGGCGTTGACCTCTGAATTTTTTAGACAAAAAGGAACTCGGATCCTCCATCAAAATATATATACCCTGTTGGGCAAAAATATGCTGCCCTTAAATTTTAGATTCTCGGCAAATTCTGTCAATTCTGAGAACTCAGTTCTACTCTAATAAAGTTTTAGTACACAGTGCGAGTTTCGTGAAGTGATAAAAACGCTAAAAATTTATATATCTTAGCGAAATGTTTTGTTAAAAATGAAATTATAAGACACAAAAAGTATGTGATACCAACACGATAATATCTTCAGAATTTCCTTTTATCGGAACCGACTTGCCAAGTTGAGTCTGGAAGTTTTTTAATTTTTGAAAACTGTAATTCTTACGGAATTCTACCCTCACAAACAGAACTGCTCAATCAGAAAAATAGTTTCGCCCTTTTATAAGGTGTATAACAGCTTATTACCTACAGAAAGTGCTAAGAATTCTATACGCTTCTTTTTATAAAGAAGACAGCAGTTATGTGGTAGGTACTTTACACTGTCAACCATACTGTATATTTATATCCGTTGAACTTCGTTGGGAAGTCTTAATATCAGTTTAGTTGTAAATTTGGTGTAAATACCTAGTTTTAGATTTTTTGGTAGGTCTACTATGTTCCAAAGATGTCCTTACTTCATTTTTACAATGATGAATAATTTGTTGATTCAAAAAAGTGTTCTACAGTGCCTGCAACAAGCATAATTTTCGTGCGTTAATCTGTATTTCCATAACATGTCTTTTGAACTTCCATCTTGAATCTCTATTTGCTGTTTACCTTGCATAGTTTGGAAAATAACAACTGTTACATTTAGTGCAGTGGCGGGACCTGGGGTAAGGACTTACGGAAAAGCACTGATCCTGAGTCATAGATCACGAATATATATGTCATTTAAATTCTTCTGTACATAATATAGTATATATACACATATGTATATGGATATCACTATAATAAACTCAAAGGAACATAATTTGAGAGTTAAATTACAGCCGAGAAATTCATTTACAAAATTAACAGCATATGTACCACTACCCATACAGACACAAAAAAAATGTTCTTTGCTTCCACCAAAACAATGAATTCTACAGTGTTACCTAAGTATGCCAGCAAAAGTCCAGATTTAGCACAAGCCAAAGCGCCGCTCCACGGCGCTTCAGGGCTTATATATATATATATTTCCACTTTTTGCTCATTTTGGCACTTTATGGGAGACTGTGGAGCCTAATGAAACATAGTGTAATGTTAGAACCTTTTATGGGATACACATTTGTGTTAGAATTTTTGAAATTCATCCGCTGGTTTCTAAGGGAGGTGTTCTCTAAGTTTTGCAAACCCATCATGTTGTCATCACCATAACTTCTGTAAATTGAAAGATTTTGCTTTGAAATTTTCATAGCAGTTGGAGACTATTAGGGACTGGTTTGGTACTGAATTTGAGCAAAATGGGTCCTCTGATTTTTGAATGGCAGCCATTACAAAATTTGACCCTTTTGGAAAATACACACAATGGTAGAAGCATGGAAGAGATATTTAATAATGTATCTATACCTACCGAGTTGAAAAATAAAGAAATTATGAGATAGGTACCTACTGTTTGAAAGTTCAAATACATATGTAGATATCTACTTAAAAATAGACAAGTTAATTTTTTATTCAGAAATAATTGCGGAGATATTTCACTTTTGCAAAAATCTTAGTCATATTTTTTACAACCCCTAAGCAGCACTTTGGCTTGCGTCAACCCTCGAATTTCGATGGCCTAGATGTAGTACGGTAATACTGTTCAATTTTTTATTCGGTAGAATTGTGGAAACAACGAAAAATTTTGATAATTGGCGCAAGTGCAATTATTTTAGCCAAATAATGAAGTGGAATTTTAGGCAAATGAATTTCTCAGCTTCACGTTTATTATAGTGATTGAAAGTTACTAATAATAAATGTGGGGATTGGTCAATACTCGTATGAGGATATAGGCTCGGCCTATCGACGACAGTTGTCACCTTTGGTGACAAATAATAGTGCATTGCACTTTAAACAAAAATGTATGTTTGTTTGTACTTGCCTATCTTTGCAGATAGACAAGTTACATATCTCGGCCTGTGATGAATCGAGAGATAAGGATCTCCGTAATGTCATGAGCCGATACAGAGATACATTCTCCATAATTTACCGTTGCCATGGCAACTGTAAAGTACGACGTAATTATTTACCCATTAGCTTATGTAATTAATACATAAGTGGGTATGTGTGCGTGTAGGGAGCCAAGTATATAAGACCAGAAAATCTTAGGCTAATTTGCCAGTACCTGCGTAGGTATTTAGCTACAAACACTCAAATTGTTCTGTTGAACACCTTCTGTTGTTGGTGTACTTTCCACGATGTAAGGTATTTCACAATAAATTTTATTAAACAATTTATTTTATGCCTTTGCACTTTTGCTAGTAAATTTTGATAGGTATTGAATATTAGACGAAAATGCTGATTTTAGGAAACTTACGAATGTCTTGAAGCGACCGAAAATAATTTATGTGCGCGTACCGGTACATCGATCGTCTCTGAAATCCACCTGCCAAAATACTATTGTTGCTCAAGGTTCTTGAATAATTTTCCGCATAAAATTGTCATTGAATTGAGTGTCGTAAAAAAAAATAAATAAATTGGTTACCTATGCAGAACGATTTTCACATTGTCTTTATGTTGAGTCTCTACAATATGGATAGATTTTCCTTGTCAAACGTTTTTCATTATCGAAATGTTGGAATGATTTTTTAGAACTACATGATCCATCGGATCGCTCGCTTTACGTCGAAAAATTTTATTGGGATTTTCGAAAATTTCTGAAATAAACGATTCAATTTATTTGTAATTCTCTGTCTGAAACCTATATATACTTATCAATACCAGCCTTTTTTTTTTACTACTTTTTATCTGTACTTTAGAGAAAAATCACTAACGTTATTTAGAACGAAAACTTTAACGTATACTATGTATTTTTAATTAGGTGAATGTTTTGTGCAGGCAGCATAAACCTGATTTGCGTCCCTTTAGGCTGTTTTATTTCTGGAGCTGTCACTCAACCGCTGGGACGTAAGCGTAGTATGATGGCATTAAATATACCATTTTTTATGGTATGGCTGCTATACTACAACGCATCGGACGTAATTACTCTGTACATTGCATTGATTATCAGTGGCCTAGCAGGTGGCTTACACGAAGCACCGGTAATATTTCAATAAAGTGTCATTGATTTTAAAATTACTATTACTGGTATATTCACTATGCAGTATACATTTTATCTAAGCTTTGTATACAATATGTGATAGGAGTTTTTTTTTCTTTTTCTTCTTTCCTTTTAATAAATTGTGATTGTAGGTCATGTCATATGTTAGCTTATGAAAATGAACTACTTATAATTTGACTTCGTACATTTTTATATTCGTACATGGGGTGGCCATGAAAAGTTACCATGATAGACGTTATGGCATGGCAGGATATTTAAAATGCTTTAACCGGCTCAAAGAAAATATTTCAGATGGCAGTGTAAAAGTGGGAAATATAAGTCACTATTTTTTCGATCGCATATGATGACTTTTTTTTCTTATTCTTTTTTAATATATTTTAATGGCCAGACATAACCATGACATTATCAAGATGAAGGATTTAGTTTTGTGATTCGCTTATCTATGAAGCCTGTTTCATAATTGTTAGTTGAAATTCTCGTACTTTTTTTTGTAAAAAAGCCGTTGCATATTCAGTATTATGATGCGGTTTAATTTACTTGTCTGCTATTTAAAGACAAAATATTGTTTTTAGATGAAACATTTATTTTTCATAGTTCTTGTGTAAAAATTTATGGATGCTATCCTGACTTAATTGATACCTTAATTGAGTCCTTGACTGCATCACCACATGTTGTTTTGGGAATTAAATTTACATTAATTAATTAAAAAGTCGTAGTACCCTCCCTATTTTTTCAATATTTGAATCTTACAGAATCAAAATTCACTCATTACAGTGTCATTGTATTAATTTCTTCAAAAGAGAGATATGTACTTATATGAGCCAATATTTCTTCCTCTTTTTTAATAAGAAATATTTTGTTGACTGGGGCCTCGCAAGGATTGTGAGAGTTGTGACTTATGTTTGTTTTAACTTAAAATTTATTATTTCATATTTTATTTATATAATATATAATTAAAAAAATTAATAAATATATATATATTAATATTATATTTATTTCTTTAAATGGATATTCTACATTTTTTTTACTTAATATTCTTATTATAATTATGATATTTATTATACTTTAGCTCAATTTGTTGGTAAAATTGACCTGATTTTGTAAACATTGAAAGAACTGATAACCTTTTTTTTTCCCTGTAAAGTACCAGTTAACTCACTTTTTTTTTTAATTTTATTTGTCGCAATTGTATTTGTGTGCGAGTATAGTGTATGAATTAATCGATTATACCCTTCCACCGATAACATAGACTTTACCCCATTAACTTCGTAGATTTCAGTCTTTTTTATCTGCCATTAGATGATTTTGCATCTTCTTTCGATTTCATAGTATCTCAGATTTTTAATTTTAGATTATCTCAGCCAAGAAGTCAAAAGTAGCGCGAAGACAAAATATTTAAGCTGTGGATGAGCTTGGTTTATTTTTCCATAGATTTTTTTAGTTGGACAGGTTTGTCTTACAGATCAAATCTTGGTACAACTGGGCTTAAGCAGTACCTACTATCTTCACTAACACTAGCGTTGATTATGTGTTTATTACAAAAGTCATATTTATTTGTGTTAGTGGTTCCAGTGCCCAGTTGGACAGCAGTATATGTGCTTTTATGTGCTAGAAAGCATACACTATCCAATCCAATTTTAAAATTTATTCACAGGGGTACATTCCAAAACGTTATCGAGGAGGGAAAAGAGCTACCCGATGTGTTCAGGAAGCTAATGTTGTATTTGGAAGAATAATTTTTTTCCTGAGTAAATTGTTCTGAAACGTCTTTTTATAATATGCTTTTATTAAACTCAGTTTGGAAACAGAATTTAGACTTTGTTTTTGGTTCATATATAGGTACATGCATGAATACTTGCAGACTTTGCCGCTAGGGTATTACCAAAGTAGTAGGATCGCAAATGTGATATACAAGTTAGTTTACGTGTTTCTGTGTGAATGTAATAGTTTACCTAGAAACATACGGCTAAAGAGATGTCTAATGCTCCATATACATTGTTGTTTAAAAATGTGTGAAAAATAGAGAAAAAGCAATTTCATTTATACGTTCTACGCATATAAAGTTTGCTCATATTTCATTGTGAAAACAGACATCTCCATACCAATACACACATTATCAAGCTACAACACTTGCGCTGTAATAAATATGGGAATTCAAAACGTTTTATCAATGTTCTATCTTTAACGTGTCTTTGATCCAGCAATGGACATCTCTTTAGCTGTATGTCTCTGAGTTTGGTAGGTTTCACTTCACATGTTTTACACTAACTTATAAAAGCATATTTTTTTAAATTCATTTTTAATCTATTATTTTTTTCTAGAAAGAGTAATTTTTTCCCCCAACTTCAGAGACCTGAAATAATTATCCAACATAACATTCATAGTAATTGTAAATATTAATTGAATTTTCGATCAAAATAATTTTATCAAGTAGATTTTAGAGTAGTTTTCATTTTTTCTTAATAATTTCAAATCATGTCACAAAATTTTACAAATTTTTTCGTGACTCTGTACAATCTTTCCAATTGATCTTAGCTCTTTTGTGTACAGTTTACATACCAAGATGAAATCTTCTCAAACCCATTCAGATTTTGTTTACTGTGTAGTGTAAATGTGAAGTCACTTGATGCGTATTTGAAAACATTACCAAGGAGGGAAAAGTGTTACCCAATGCATTTGGAAAAGTATTTTTGTACTCGGGAGTAGTGCTGTTAAAAGATCGATTAGTAATCAATTATAATCGATAAGTGGGGCTCTTATTGATTATTGATAAGAAACATTGTGTAATCGATTATTAACGATTCGCCTCTTTCTATTACACTATTAAACTATTGAAGTATTAAATACCTAGTGCCCACTACCTATTTGCCCTATCAAACAATATAAAGTACAAATTACAAAAATAGAAAATACAAATTATCTCATCAATTTAATATTTATCGAACATGGCAACTGGAAAGTGTAAAAGAAACAGAAAGTAATCAAAATCAAATCAACAGAAATAACAAAACTTATAAACGAGTGTCTCTCCTTACACGAGACACTCGTTACAAAACAAAATGTTTGTTTTTTTAAATTTTTTGAGGAATACTTACTTAATTGATTGTAATCGATTATAGGCCACAAATAATCAATTATAATCGATAAGAAATTTAATTGATTTTTAACAGCACTACTCGGGAGCATACCCGGCTAACTGCAGTTTATATGCTAAGCAGCGAACTAAAGTGTTTGTTATTTAGCCCACAGTGCTGAATATTATACTACATAGTGTATCATTGCACAAACTACTTAGTGCTCCACTGGTCATACCCTACAGCTTTTGACTATATAGTATTGGATCAGTAAAGAAAGATGATTTCTGGTTAGACATTCCGGCGCTAAACAGACTACCGTAGCTTACCTTTTGAGGTATTTTGCTTTATGTTTATGTATGCTATCATTGTGAATTTAAAGGATCTCTTTATCAGATGTATTCTAAATTGGTGAACTCAAGCAAAATGTTGAAAATGTGTAGAAGGCTAAGGTTGCCTGCTTTTTTGTCAGCATGTCTTGATATTAAGAAGTACGTTGGTTTATGGAGCTTTACTGGTCCAGTACTATATTGTTAAAGCCCACAGCACACTGCAGTGGCTACTTACTACACAGTTCTTGATAGTAGGCCATTGGTGCCGACTTTTTATAGTGGTTGTGAGTGCATGATTTTGGCGCAAGTATCCGTCAAAAAAATGTTTTGGCCACCTCCTCACTCAACTGTTGCTTCCGCCTTCCATTGATACCCGCACTTGTGGGTGCACTTGCATCCGGACACCCATGGAAATCAGCTAATACGCATTAGGCAGCATATGCTGCTCAGTACTGTGTAGTACTAGGCTACTGGGTAGTACATCCTTGCAATAGCATTTAGAGTAGTACCTACACGATCCGGAATCCTACATTCCCACATAGTAGCGCACATTGAGCCGGATTAGTCACGGCTACCTGATGATTTCCTGACTGGGTAATTAGTCCCTCGTCTTTGTCTAATAGGTACCTTCCATTTTGTATGGATAGCCTTCAGTTTTCAAGTTAACAAATGAGCAATCCTGTCTCTACATTATTTTTCTTTGAGGATGCGTTGAATGAATTTTTCAGAAAATTTTCAGCAATAAATTTAGCCGAATCTATTGTATCTTTTGTCATGAATCGACCAGTTGGCTCCAAAGCAGTGGTTTTGGAGCGTGTAAATTAAGATTCCGTTTCAACCCATTACATTTTGAAATTAATTATGCCTGGTTGAATTTTTAGCGCATGAACTTATAATTTCTTTTGTAATTTTACAGGTCTTGACGTATGTGGCTGAGATTACAGAACCACAACTTCGTGGAATGCTCGGCTCTACAGCACCGACAACCGTCATCATTGGGACAGTGTCTCAATTAATTTTAGGAAAGTTCTATCACTGGCGATCTGTTGTATTTTTCAACATGTTTTTCCCCTTTATCGCTTTCATGGCCTTGTGTTTCATTCCTGAAAGTCCTCATTGGTTAATATGTATGTGTCCGAATAAAAAACAAATAGAGTTTTAAATTTGTTTCTGCTATAAAACTAATGGATTCTTTCTTCTTTTTTTTTTTTTAACTCTCTAGCCCGTGGTCGATTAGAAGATGCAGAAAAGGCTCTATGCTGGCTGAGAGGCTGGGTCAGCCGAGACGAAATCCAGGAAGAATTTGTCCAGCTTAAAAAATCAATTCTAACGAAACACAAACGAGAGAAATCGTCCATTAAAAATGTCGTGCGCAATTACACGCTTCGCACATTTATCATACCACATTTATTAGTGATTGGTACGTTCTTGACCGGCCACTTCGGTGGAATGATGAGTGTCCAGACAAATGCAGTAAGACGTAGTTTATATAATTTTGATTGCACTTACGCCTGTACATGTACTGGTGATCTAAATGGCAGAACAGACATTATAGTAGATCTTGTGTACGCTGCAAGTAATACTTGTTGCATATCCTTTTGAAATAAAGGATCAGTTATGCGCTGATGAAACATATTCTTAGTTTGGTTGTTTTTCTTCACTCAAGTTTTCGCAGATTTACTTAATTGTACATTTAATACGCGCGCAGTTTGTAAACTAAACTTATTCTAGTGAAGAAAGTTGCCAAATTTTTCAAATTGTTCATTTTCCTCAGTAGTCATTTTAAATACCTACTGAAGGTCACGCGAAGAATCTACGCTGATTATTCCTCAGCCTTTATAAAATAATTTCATGTGAATAATCTTGTAACCATCTATGTTAAGACTCTTATGCATTTGTTTTAGATGACTTGCTAGAAATTTAGAATTAGTTTTTCTTATTTTTGAATGAAATGTTCTCCTTTTTATGCACGTTTATAGCAGTCACTAACGGGATGTAATGTAACGTAGTTTTTGTACTAATATCAGGGGGCCGCTAAAATCGAGGTTGGTTGTTATCAGTTAACCTTTATCAGGGCGATTTTTTTCAACCCCAGTTTCTTCCCATTTCGTCATTGCTATGGCATAGTGGTAGCGATGCGGCTCTGAAAACGTAGGGTGTGTAGTTTGAATCTCCACTGTGGCAGGTTTTAAAATTTTTATTATTTTCTTTTTACTTGATTTGTTGTTTAAAGTTTATTTCAGAGTTTTGGACATTAGTCTTTGGTAGGAGGAGTTCTACAAGTCTTATAAAAGCATTATTTTTTAAAATTCATTTTTACTTATTTAATAAATGTGAAAAATTCTTTCCTTGCCAACAGTAACACCTTAAGCTCTAAAATAGACATGAATTTCACTCACTTTCATTTTATTCACAGCAGCTGATTTAGATAGCTTTAAATTCACTGGTAGTGATTATTGATGTTTCGTTCAGCACTGAGTCGACTCACAAGAGTCAATTCCTCTAGTGAGTTGACTGAACTAACTCGCATATTGTTCGGAGTTGCATCTTGCAAGTTGCAAATCAAGAATGTACACTTCATTCATTCTGTTTTTCCTTATTTGTTCTTTTAGTTCTTCATTTTTGTCCTTCTTTCATTTTGTTTTTCAACTCTTTCATCTTACTTCTTTTCAAATTCTCAGTTCTCGGTCTTCTTAGTTCTTATGAAATATGAATGGATACAAGAAAGTCGAAGAAAGATGCCGACAGGTCTCAGGGATAAAGTTGGGTTTGGTAATAAAATAATTAAAGAAAGCAATAAAAGTGGAAGACGATGCATTTAATCAATGGATAGATGATATTTTTATACACTATAATAGGTATAGGCAGTAATAGGTTCAGCTATAGTCAAGGAAGAAATTTTTGAAGGTGTTTTATTTTCCAATTATATAATATTATCCGCCAAAAAAAATAAAAACAGAGGCAAAGACTCGTAGGAATATAATTTGTATCATGACGTCATGAGTCAAATGAGTTGAGAGAGTCGACTCATTGAACTGACTTTCACTTTTGAACAACTCTCAAAGAGTTGACTCTAATGGATGAGTCAAATTTCCCATCTCTAGTAGTGATGCGCATCAATCAATCGATAAGTTCAACTAATTGATTACCTGGACTAGTCAACTTATTAATTTTTTTTAAATCGATTAACTTTTGCTGAATAAATCTATTAATCAATTATTGATCTGACTTCGGCAAGAAACCAAATATTTTAGAAATGGGAACCATATTTTTTTGTACTGGAAACCAAAATAATTGGGAACACCAAAATTCTGAATTGGAAACAATTAACCAATTAGAAGTAGATCAGTGATGGGTTGGCATCATCATGTGGTTATCATTAAAACTGGGTCCAAAAAAACAATTTAACACATCTGTTTTGTACAGTGGTAAAAGTGAAAAAACATTTTTAAAGATTGAGGATTATGAATAAATTATATTTATTGTTATACCCCTAGCTTATGATACTCTGAATAGTATGATTTACTTTCTGTCTCACTATTCTTTAAAAATTTTCAATTTCTTTCCATTTTTTGTAATCATATGAGAATTTACATAGGTTTATGATAATTAGAGTGCGGGTTTTTTGGCATTATTATGGTTAAAATTTGGCTGTAAAAACTGTATTTTCGATATTATTTGGCAAAAAAAAAAAATTAGACAATGAAAATAGCACCAAAAACTTCATATTTCAATTTTTTCTCAAATTCTCCAATTTTCTGTTTGAAAATTATGTATATTTAACGATAAATTTAATGAGCTCATTTCTAGAGCTCTAGATATCTATCGTTCATTATAAGGGGTCAATTCAGCTCCCTGCAATTTGAGTTTCTTTCCTATAGACAATAAAAATAGTACTTAGAAACTTAAAATTTCAATTTTCTCTCCAATTCTACAGTTTTTCTTAAAAAATAAGAATTTTTGGCAATTTTTTGGTAAAATAAAATTTTTTTGTAGCCCCCTAACCCATGAAACAAACTTTAATTCGATTTTCAAGCCATTGTCCTTTAAGAAAATGATTCGTTAAATTCCAGAGAATCCATTTGTTTGGACCCAAAATCGTATACCTGCAACTATTGATATATTTCAGACAAGTTGTGATGTCACACGTGACTGATCTATTAGTTTCAAGACTAATAACGGAAATGAAATGGAAACCAAATAATGAATTGTTTCTGTTTTCATTCCTAACTTGAATAATTTTTGATCTTGAAAAAATGTTTAAAACATATCGAAAAAACATCAATTTTCTAGAAAAATTATCGATAAATTGATATTTTAACAGGATTTGGAAAACTTTATAAGCAGGAAAAATTTTTTTTGAATGAAAATTGAAACGGAACCCAAAACTGAAACTAAATGAACAATTTTGGTGAAGCTAGAAAACAGATAATGGGAATGGAAACCAAAATTATGGAAAACAAAAAATGTGTAACAATCTCATAGTATTGGGATTTAAGATCAAAGTGGCTGACATCTGGTGGAAATTAGTTGAACCAGTAAATGAGTGATTATTTACAAATATGTATAAGATTTTATGTAAAATACAGTCAAATCAAAGCAGAAATCGAGGTATTACAGTTTAGTGAAGGCAATAATTTTTTTTCAGATTTATGTAGATTTCATTCATCTTTAAATTTACGAGAAAAAAATTTAATTATGTTTAATGTTTAATGATTAAAAACAGAAATGAAATTGAGATACTTATTATCACCTGTTATCCCCTTTTCAATCAATAGAAAATGTCTGTGAATCGGTGAATGTTGAGCATTTGCTCCGATATCTAGTTCCATCTTAAATTCTAATTTAATATAATAGAGGTTGCATGTGAGACAAAAAATGGCACCATTCTGGAGTTAAAGTATCCCCTGCCTAAAAAATGGTATAATTGTTGTCTCATTTTAATCTACGGAATTCGTGTCTATTGTGGTTTTATATATTATAAATAGTCGGAATGAAGTAGATTTGTGCTAAAACATTTTTTTGTTCAAAAGTAAAAATGCGATATTATTATTTTATTACGGCTGTTTTTAATATAATTGTAATATGCCTAAAACAAAAATAAATGCAATTTACCACATATAAAATGCAATTTGACTTGAAAATCCTATCCCACCCACATATTTATATGGCGCTCATGCCCAATTCAAAGATAGCAGTGGTTGGCTTCACTTTTCTCGGTGAGTTCGTTATCTGGTATAGTATAAACATCTCTGCTGAAAACAAGTGGAAAAAAAACCTACTGCGCATGATCAGAAAACCTATATCTATTTAAGGGTTTTAGAATAATGCCGTGTTCAGTTAACATTGGTAAGATAGGAGTACTAGTTATACAGGACTGAAGGCCAAATACAAGAACGTTACTTAAGTAATTCTTATATTTTTACATTATCAATATATCTGTACATAAACATATATAGATATAACATTTTTAATTGATAAGTAATTCTTAAATCACTGTTGAAAATAACGGATGGTTCTTGCGTGCGGGCCTAAATGTTCGAACATCTGCTGGCGTAGGATTCGAATCAACGGTCCGAAGATTAAAAAGCGATGATAATATCCAAATGGCTACGCCACTGCGGATGGAATAGCGAGAGTGTGCGCATAAAGATGTTCACATTCCCCTCAATTTCCATTTCATGTCTTTTCTCTTTTGAAAGATTCCAACTTCCAATTGGAAAATAAACGATGAAAATCTAATTTAGTGACCAAGAATAAACGTAAATGCTACGTAAGAAAGTAGTGCAAAATGCATTTAAATGAGCTAAAATGTAATTTTCATTTTGACTCCCGCTGTATCCCAGTCTATCTGCCGTTTTGATATTAACTTTTGGTGCATCCTGTGTATACGTAACATTTATGTTAAATTCACTAATTTGATTTTCTCCACCAAATTTTTAATTCTTGAACATAAGATAGAAGCATTAATTTACTATAACTTACCTTTTTTACCTTTTTTCTTCTTTTTTTTTTTTTCAGGTTAAATTGTTCTCCGAACTTGACTCTCCCATAAATGAATACACATCTACTTTAATTCTGGGTGTTGCTGAATTTGCTGGCGCAGTGTTATGTGTTATTCTGGTTCATTGGACCGGTAAACGTAAACTTTTAATAACAACGACAGCTGGTTGTGCTGTTTGTTTGTTTACTGTGGCGGTTTATGCATACTTGCGCTCAGTGTATTCGCCATTAATAACGGGTATTTCGTGGGTGCCAATCGTCTTCCTAAATATGAATGCATTCTTGATTCATGCAGGAATCAGAATTGTACCCTGGGTGCTAATTGGCGAGGTAAATATTCGCGTGAATTGCCTAAGTATCGTATTTCAAACGTCATATATAGGGCCCACCTCTAAAAGTATAAAACCACCTTTTTTCTTCTTTTTTCAGCTATATCCTACAGATATTCGAGCTACAGCAAGTGGTGCCAGTGCGCTTTGGTTTTATGTATTCGCTTTCGGAGCAAATAAAAGTTTCTATTCGATGTTGAAAACTATAAAGATATATGGATTGTTAACACTATACGGCTGTTTCATCGCTTGTGGATCTATTTTCTTCTACATTTTTCTACCAGAAACTGAAGGCTTTACTTTGTATGAAATAGAAAAACATTTTGCGCTTAAAGGAAACGTTTTCAAGACACGAATCAGGCGAGATTACAACAATGAAATCTACGCGTCAGAAAATTTAAGAACAACTGATGTCGAATCGCATTTATAATACTTCTTTCGAGACTACGATAAACAAAACAACAATTTTATATTGCTCACCATTTTTGTACCTATATCTATATACTGACTTTGTATTTGTTTTTTAACTTCTTTTTTGTTAAGTACCTATTCTTATATTTGACTAAGTGGATTTGAAATTAACTCAGTTTTGTATTGAACTATTCTCCTTTAAGTGATAAAGCGAAATTTTACCTTGAAACATTCTTTTTCAAAAATTTTGTGAAGTACCTGATGAATAAATTTGTTAAATTTTTTAGTTTTTCACTTATAATTTGTCTATTGGTCGCAAAGATTTTATTTGAGAAAATTTTGATACATGGAGTTATGTCACACCACGCTAAAAAATTAATAATAAGAATTTCTACATTTTTTTAACCCTTTTCTGTTTTTTTTCCTTCATATTTCTTTTATTGAAAGCATTCAATTGAAATTTTTTTATAAAATTTGTAAATCATTTTCGGCACTATGTGAAGATCACACTTTTTAAAGTGTTTTATTATTAATTAAACCAGTTATGAATGAAGTTTTTTTTATAACTGCCTTCACATTTATTGTTAGTTATACATTAGATAATCCTTATCGAATGTATAGAAAAATTTTATAACACAAAAAATCTACTTCTGTTTTGAAAAATCTGCTGAGTACCAAAATTGTTTATTTCATCTTGTCTTCAATTCCATATTTTCTTAATAATGATTTTTTTTTTTTTTTTTTTAGTTTCAAGATTTCTCGTATATTCAGTGACTGCTGATTCAAAATGATGTCGATAGCCTAAAAAAATTAACATATATAACTAACCAATTTTAATTATGAATATTTTATAACTTCAAAAGCCCCATTTAAGAATAGCTACCTTTTTCAGTTTGTTTTATTTTACTTTTATGATTTACAATCTCTAAATTAAAAATCGATTGCTACCTTTTTCATGATAGAAGAACAAAAATTTTCCCCTCCCACACAAAAAAAGCCACAAGAATCAGAATCTCAACCAAAATTCTGAAATAGAAACCGAATTGGAAACAGTTAACCAGTTAGTTTGAAGTCAAATAATGGAAACATAATGGAAACCGGATGATGAATTGTTTTCATTTCCATTTCTTATCTGATTAGTTTTTGGTAAGGAGAAAAAATTTGAAAAAAATCCACATTTCTGGAAAAATATCTATATATTGATATTTGAACACATCCTTATATGCTATATACACCTGCATGTGGTGGAAATATTTTGGGCAAATTTTTACTTAACTGTTTTTCACGTGTTTTAGTGAGCATAGTAAATACCAGCACAGTACTGGTGGAGGGATCTTTCGATGAATGCCACTTTGTATGTTGTATAACAGGGTGAATTCCAGAATATGGATAAAAACTAAAACAAATATTCTTCAAAATTTCAGCCCTTGTGATATTTGAACCTGCCACTAAAATTATAGACTATTTAGACAAGTTGACGCTCTATGATAAGAAAGTGTTACAAAAGTCATTTTTAACATTTTATCCCACTAAGTAAGCCTGGTATCATTTGCGATTCAATTCCTTTCACCTGCCCTGCCCAACACTTTGAAAAACTAACATCACTTGCGCTTACATAGTGGGATAATTTGTCCCAACTATAAAATGATGATGATTTTATAACATTGCGGCTTTATGGGACTGCGTCAACTTGTATAATAGGTAGTCCATACAACTTTACTGGCACTACTTGAGTGGTAAGTCACACCATTACCATAGCACCACAGCAACTGATCAAAATGTTGAAACAATAATGATATATATATATATATATATATATATATATATATATATATATATATTACTCCATTTGAAGTATCAATTTGCAAAAATTATTTGCCAGAAATATTTCCATCACATCCAAGTGAAAATTTATAGGCTCATTCAAAATAATGTATACTGAAAAAAAAAAAACTAGCACTTCAATAGTATGGTAAAAAAACCCAGTTTGCTCAATATTTATATCGTATAGAGGTTGTGAATCGATGTAGTAGATGAATTACATAAAAAAAATAAAGATGTACTAAAAGTAACGTCTCAGAAGTATATGTATTTACAGCAGAGCTGTGAATTATGTTTAAGTTACAGAGTACGTAAGATAAACGAATATGTACGGAGATCAACGAGTGAGTGGCGGAGTAGTATAACAGTGTAGCAGCAAGGAAAAATGTAAAAATATAAGTAAAGTACAAGATAGTCCAGTGTTTGCAGGAGTGAGAGGGGAGGAAGATTGGTGGTCTCAACATATCGATTATTGATAGTTATCTATATTTATATCGATATTAAGTGATATATCAATATTTCATTGCTAGTTTCAGGTTAAGAAACTACAAAAAAACTATCGACAACTATCCTTATCTTTAACAAAAATATCAATCTATGTATATTTTATTGCTAAAAACCACTTTTCTATAGATTTTTTGTTTCCAATTTTCTTGAGAACTACTAAATCAATGAGGACCAAACTTCTTTCAAACCAGTTCCCATGCAATAGCTATCTTTTTTAAAAAATTCAGCCTTATCTGTTTAGTAGTTTTCTCAAAACAGTAAACACAAAATTTTTTCAAGAAATTTTCCTACTCCAGTTTTCTTAGAAATTACTGAATTAATAGGCACCAAACTTCTAAGACACTTGAACCAACATAAGGAAAGTCTATCGTGAAAATTTCAGCCTGATCCATTTTTTCATTTTCTCAAAATCACAGAAAAATAACTTTTCCAAAAACTGTTTGTTTTCAGTCTTCTCAGAAACTAACTAACTGATAGGCAAAAAACTTCTTTCAGTCCTACTCCAATATGAAAACTATCTTTCATAAAAATTTCAGCTGTATCCACCCAGTAACATTTTGGATGATACATACATATTATATATATGTAAAATAAGCCTTTACTTAATTCCCTTAGCTTATTTTATAACACTTTGATGCTTTCGTGTATTTCGTATTTTGCCTCCAATTTTCATTTCGTTCGATTTCAAATCACATTTTCACTCTCACACATGCTTCACTTTTCTGTCACAACTTGTCTGTTTCCACAATTCATTCACCACTTTATATTTCGTTCGTTTGCCTTCGTTTCGTTGCTCATATCTATTGTCTAAGTTCATCCACCTTCATCCGAGTTCACCATCTTATCATTTCATTTTCTAGGTCAAGTTTATTTCTGTACTTCACCCTCTCGTTATTCGATTCACGATCGTCGTTTTGTACACATCTAAGTGTTTGTCTTGTATTCGAAACTATCGTCTTTTAAAATTCCAATTTCACTTGTAATATTTGAAACAACATTAAAGTTAAAATTTTATCTTGTGCAAATTGGCTTTTAATTACTTAAATCAAGTCATTCACTTACAAATTGGAATTTTAATTCCTAATTTTGAGTTCTTTTGCTTTTTGCTGTGAAACTCCATAAAACTTTTTCGAGTTCTTTTTGCTTTTTTTTGCTGTGTAACTCCACATAAAAACTTTGTTCGTCATGACTTCTGTCAAATGTCAATTTTTACTAGTTGCTGAAGGTGTTGATAAAACCACCGTACTTTCTGTCAAACGTGTCCGTGTTGTGGGTGACGATATTTGGTTCAGTTTTCCTGATGAGTTCCAGAAAATTGGTCTTCATAAATCTTTGGCTGAGCTGCCTTCTATCAAGTCTGCGGTCAGTGTTATTCGTAATCGTGGCCAATATCGAAACGTCAACGTCACTCTACCTCCGGATGTTCTTAAATTGTATCAAGATGAGGATGGCAATTTCGTCTTCAATAACTATTTGCTGCCTGAGGCGAGGGTCGTCAGTAGCAGTCACAATGAGTCCGGTCTCTCCGATGCTAAGCCTGTTGGTTCTCGAGAGGAGTCGCTCAAAGAAATTTTAAAACACTTTTTGTTGGAGAAATTTTCGCCCAAAAATAAAAATGCTGAGTCCTGGTGTGAGCTGTTCGAAAAAGAATGTCTTCGCTTTTCTCTCACTGGTCAAAAACAAATCGAAGTTTTCAAGTCATGTCTGGATGGTTCCATGTCAGATTGGTTTACGGTAAATCAGAGGAAGTTGGGTATCACTGCTGATTGGAAATCTTGGAAGGCAGATCTAATTTCTACTTTTGGTGATACATCCTGGAAGCCGATTCGTTATGCCTTCAACTTTAAGTATTTGAATGGTTCTTACATCGATTATGCGGTAAGAAAAGAAAAAATGTTATTAGATTTGGATAGGAGTCTGTCTGATCTTGTTATGTTGGACTTGATAGTTGTTGGTTTACCATCTCATATCCAAAATTCACTTAACCGTAATTCAGTTGTGTCCATTAAAATTTTGCATTCTAAGTTAAAAAAATTCGAGTCCGAGGATAAAATTTTTGATGGTAAAAGTAAAACTCAAAATTTTTCTAATTTGGTCTCTAGTTCCAGCAATGATAAATTTAACAAGTCTAAAGTTTTTAATAATAAATCCTCGGAGAAGATGGCCTCTGGTTCTGCGGACAGGAAACCATGCCCAAACTGTTTGAGTAAAGGTTATCGTCGTTTACATACCGAAGCTAATTGTTGGTTCAAGAATAGGGAGTCTTCAACTCCAAAAGTTATTAATAAGTTAGAATTAGAATCTCCAGTAACTTCAGATGATGAATTAAAAAACTAATTTTGCAGCCACTGATTAAAGTTAACGTAACGTTAAATCGAAATTATTTCTGCAAGGGGACTTATGATACTGGCTCTAATATTTCTGCTATCAGTAAGAACATGTTGAAATTTTTGAAAATCGATTTTTATAAACTGAATAATGTCTCCTTCAGAATGGTCAGTGGCTATGGAAAAATTTGTGGTATCGCTAAAGTAAAGTTAAAAATTTTTAAGAAATCAAGATTTGTTTGGATATTTGTTTTAGATAATGAGGATTTTGATCACGAGTTATTGATTGGACTTGATCTGATTAAAGAGTATTGTCTTTGCCAGGACGAGAAATTAAATGTTTTTCAGAAACTTAATACAAAAAAATTTTACTATGGCAATTTTAATAAACCAATTATTAACTATCTCCAACTGCAAGCCAATTTAGACCATTTAGATTTTGATAAAAAGTGCCTCGTGAATAAGGCTATCAATGAGTTTAACAATGCTTTTGCTAGAGATAAGTTTGATGTTGGTCAGGTTAAAGATCATGAGGCACATATTAAGTTGTCTGAACATAGATATGTTTATAGAAAACCCTATCGCTGTAACATCATTGATCAAAAGGAGATTGAAAGTCAAATTAGCAAGCTTTTTAGTGCAGGTCTGATTGAAGAGTCTACTTCTCCTTTTGCTGCTCCAGTGACTTTAGCCTATAAGAAGTACAGTGATGGGTCAAAGAAGAAAGATAGGTTGTGTATTGATTTTTCAGCTTTAAATAAGTTAATCATTCCTGAGAGTCAACCTTTCCCTCTTATTGAGGACTTAATAATAAAGGCCAGAGATTGTCTGTGGTTTTCTGTGCTTAATATCAATAGTGCTTTCTGGTCTGTTCCTTTGAGACTAAAGGATAGGTATAAGACTGCATTTGTCACCCAGACTGGTCATTATAATTGGAAATGTCTTCCTTTCGGCCTTAAGACCTCTCCGGCGATTTTTCAACGTATTCTTAGAAATGTGTTAAGAAGAAATGGCCTAGATGATTTTTGTGTAAATTACATAGATGACATATTAGTATTTTCAAAAAATTTTGATGAGCATTTGGTACACCTAAGAAAGCTTTTAACAGCTGTCCAAAAAGAAGGTTTTAGGTTAAGCTTGTCAAAATGCAATTTTGCTCAATCTAAAGTAAAATATCTAGGCCATACTATTCAAAATAATTCTATTCAGCCTATTTTTGATAATGTTTTACCTATTAGAGAATTTCCTCCTCCCATTAATGTTAAACAAGTCAGGCAATTTCTTGGTAAAATAAATTTTTATCGTTCCTACATTCAAAATTCTTCTGTTTTATTAGCCCCTCTTCATAATTTATTAAAGAAAAATGCTGCTTTTATTTGGAACGATGAATGTGAAAAAAGTTTTAATTTTGTTAAAAATTGTTTATGTTCTGAACCGTGCCTGGCGATCTATGATCCAAAAAAAGAGACTATTGTCCAAACAGATGCCAGTCTGGAAGGAATAGGTGCAGTTCTTAAGCAAAAACAGGATAATGGAATTTTTAAGCCAGTAGCTTTCTTTTCAAAAAAATTAAATGAAGTTCAAAAAAAAAAAAAGCCTTATTTCTAGAATGTCTAGCTATTAAAGAATCCTTAATGTACTGGAGGCATTTACTTTTACCATTAACTTTTCAAGTATTTTCAGACCACAAGCCTCTAGAAAATCTCAAAATTAATACTAAATTTGATGATGAACTTCGAGAGTTAATGTTACATTTGTCACAGTTTAATTTTACAGTAAAATATGTTCCTGGTTCTTCAAACCAAGAAGCTGATTGTTTGTCTCGCAATCCAATTTTAGAGCCTCATGAGGCCAATTCAGAGTTAAAGGTTGTAAATTTTTTGGAACTTAAAAATTTAATTGCTGATCAAGAAAAAGAATTTAACGTAATCTCAAAAAAAATTAACGTAATTAATAAAAATAATGTCCTATTTCATAGATACAAAAACTCTGATAAAGTAATTATTTCTGATGAGTTTTTAAAAGAATTGATAAAAAACACTCATATTAAATTAGGACATATAGGGCCTAAACAAATGGAGCTTACTTTGGTACCTTTCTTTCATAACGTTAAAATTAGAAGTTATATTAAACAATTTTGTAGAAACTGCTCCATTTGTATCAAAAATAAATCTCGTATTCCTGCTGTTTTTGGTCGCCTGTCACAGTTAGGTCCAGCCAGTAAGCCGTTTGAGATCATGTCCATGGATACCATCGGTGGTTTTTCAGGTAACAACTCGAGTAAACGTTATGTGCACCTTTTAGTTGATCATTTTTCTAGATATGCATTTGCCATTACTTCGAAAACTCAGAAGCCTGCAGACTTTATTAATTTATTAAATTTAGTTTTAAAAAAAGGCAATAAGATTCAGACTTTGCTCACTGATCAGTACTCGAGTATAAATTCTGCAGAATTTAAAAATTTCACTAAGAATCAGAATATTAACTTAATTTTTACTGCTGTTGATACTCCTTCTTCTAATGGTTTAAACGAAAGGCTTAATCAAACGCTTGTAAACAGACTTCGCTGTAAAGTAAATGAAAATAAAGTAAACTTAAAGAGGCCTTGGTCTGTTTTGTTTGATGAATGTATTAATGAGTACAACAACACTATCCACTCTGTCACTAAATTTAGTCCGAATTATTTGTTAAATAATGTAAAATTTAAAATACTTCCTAACCTGCTGGAAAATAAAAAAGAAAATTTAAAAGATGACAGAGAAACTGCTTTCCGGAACTCGCAATCAAATCACTTGAAAAATAAAAAAATTTTTGATAAAAAAAGACAGGATCATGAATTTAAAGTTGGTGATTTGGTTTATGTTGCCCATGGTAACTCATTAAATCGTAATAAGCTAGAAGAGCTTCGAATTGGACCTTTTCCAATTCTTAATAAGATTTCTAAAGTAATTTTCGAAGTTGACTCTGGATTCCGTAAGAAAGAATCAAATATCTTTCATGTGTCTAAGCTTTATCCTTTTGTGTCGTCTTTTGCTTGGTGTGGGGATGTAAAATAAGCCTTTACTTAATTCCCTTAGCTTATTTTATAACACTTTGATGCTTTCGTGTATTTCGTATTTTGCCTCCAATTTTCATTTCGTTCGATTTCAAATCACATTTTCACTCTCACACATGCTTCACTTTTCTGTCACAACTTGTCTGTTTCCACAATTCATTCACCACTTTATATTTCGTTCGTTTGCCTTCGTTTCGTTGCTCATATCTATTGTCTAAGTTCATCCACCTTCATCCGAGTTCACCATCTTATCATTTCATTTTCTAGGTCAAGTTTATTTCTGTACTTCACCCTCTCGTTATTCGATTCACGATCGTCGTTTTGTACACATCTAAGTGTTTGTCTTGTATTCGAAACTATCGTCTTTTAAAATTCCAATTTCACTTGTAATATTTGAAACAACATTAAAGTTAAAATTTTATCTTGTGCAAATTGGCTTTTAATTACTTAAATCAAGTCATTCACTTACATATATACATAAAAATTGAGTCAAAATGAAAAAATGGTACCAATTATTTTCTTTTCTTAAGAAAGGGATAATGTTCATCATCCCTTCTCCTAACCCTTTTATGAGATAAATTTTAATACCCGTTTACAAACAACTGGGGAATAACTAACATTATGCTAAATTTCAGAAATTCAACTGGTGGAAAAAAATGGAAAAAGTTAGTATTATTCAATCCTTGATTTTTTCAATGACCTCTGCCTTTCTTCAATTTTGATGAAGTTTATTCATCAGTTACCAAGTTATTGACTGTTCATTCTCTTCTGTCAATCGTAAATAAGTTAGGTCATTATGTACATCAAAATGATATTTGTAGCGCATTTGTAAATGGTATTTTGGAAGAAGACATTTTTCTGGAAATCCCAGATGGCATAGAAACAAATTTAAATTGTAGCGAGAATATCCTGAAGTTAAATCAATCGTTGTATGGGCTGAAGCAAGCGCTCAAAGTTTGGAATACCGCCTTTCATGCTTTTTCAACAACTTTATGATTCAAATCTGGAAAGGCTGATAATTGCTGGTATACTTGTAGAAAAAATGAATCGATTGTAAGTCTTTTAATATATGTTGATGACATTCTCCTTACATCAGATAATGTAAATAAAATTAAAAAGGTTAGGCAACTTATCTGCCAAAAATTTTAATCTAAAGACCTTGAAGAGGCAAATAATTTTCTCGGACTAACGTTTTCATATGACAG
This sequence comes from Ericerus pela, assembly GCA_011428145.1. Taxonomy (NCBI): domain Eukaryota; kingdom Metazoa; phylum Arthropoda; class Insecta; order Hemiptera; family Coccidae; genus Ericerus; species Ericerus pela. The sequence goes on along the minus strand of WOFM01000057.1, from coordinate 466,666 downwards.
GGGAAAATAAATTTTAAAAATAATTCAAAAATTGTTAATAGTATCAGTGGCCAAATGATTCAAGTTGTTTGATTGTAAACCTGTATATTCACCTATAAAACACTGTCTTCAACTACAGCACATAACCAATGGCCTAAATAATAAATTGAATACTGAATACCAGCAACTTATTGGTTGCTTGATGTACATAATGCGTGATTCTCGTCTTGAAATTTGCACATTTGCTTCTCAATAAGCTTTTTCAACCAGTTTTAGGGTGCTGCCTCTACTGAACATCTCAATTATTTATCTCATGTCCTGAAATATTTGATGACCACCGTTAATCTAGAATTGACATATTATCGTATCATAAATTCAGAAACTAGAAATATTTTCAGATGCCAATTGGGCAAATTGTATAGAATTACACAAATCAATATCTGGTTA
>WOFM01000057.1:368150-463832 GCA_011428145.1 Ericerus pela | reverse complement strand
TATCTCCCTCGTTTACCATTACCCGGTGTCATGGCCGAGTGAGTACAGTGCCATATTTTAGGTGACCAAGAGATAGGGAGTTTAGGTATTCAGTTGGTACAGATTTGAATCTCTGTACTGCCTGAATATCTAAAGTGATGACCATGATGTAATCTGGGAGAAAGGAGTGATGCCCTCTCTTGGACAAGCTAGTCATTTGGTAGTACATCACCTCACCACTACCAAACATGATGGTGCTGTAGGTCATCCACCACAGAGCCCTAATGAAGGGGGCATCTATCATGCTCCAGTGCACACACCTACTCACCAACAGCATCTCTGTATGGTTATATAATGATTCTATACACTATGGGGAGTGGTGTGACATCTACCACACATGGGACAAACAAGTACTTATCTCCCTTATTCCCTGTCACCCTGTGCTGTGGTTGAGTGAGTACGGTACCATATTTTGGATGACAGTGAGGCGGGGAGTGTAGGTATTCAGTTGGTATCAGTTTGAATCCCTGTACCACCTGCACACCTAAAGGAGTAATTTGTACATTAGTGGAAAAATGATAATTAGAATTTTCCTTACCTCACAAATGATAGTGATGAGCCAAATCTTTCTTACAATGTTGGACAGAAAGATGGCTATCATGTTGCTCAGCTTCATAGCAAGCTTCTTCTTCACGATGAGCTTTCTTATCTAAGGATTTACACGCATCTTTTTCAGCGTGATGCTGTTCATTTTCTCTAATTTCTCGGAGATGTTTCTCCACTTACCTTGTCTGGTACTGCTCCGATGAATGGTCTTCACATTGGTAAGAGCGCTGTTATTGTTATTGCTGCTCATGCTCAACTTCCTCATCCCAGTTTTTCTTTAGCGGATTAATGAGAGTCAGAGTCAGTACGACTGAGTTTGGTCATTGTTGAACCACTGGTATTTTGGATGCAATAGATGCTGGTCTTGACTGGGTCAAACTACATTGTTGCAACACATATTCCTGTGTTTCTACATCTGCCATTACTATGATGGTCTCAAGTTCCTTCTGCCTTTCTACCATTTGTTGCAGTTGTGGCTGATGTTGTTATTATGGCCAACATGGAGTACTCAAAGTTGCTTCTAAATATGACATTGTTTGGCTGGACTGATTCCTAGTTTCCAGAGATGGGTTTACAAACTCATGTGATTTGTTTGAGTTTGTTGAGTCAGCATCTCTTTGAACTGCAATTGACTCAATAGTACCACACCAACATTATGGAAATATGAAATTGAAGGATTGACACTCATACTTACTATCAATCCATCCAACATAGGGAATTGACTTGACAATTGTTCACATTGTTGGTGATGAGCTGCAAGCTGTTGTTGTTCAGCTAGAAGAGTATGACATATTTTGGTGTAGTTTTCGATAACTGCAATGGCCAGACCCATATCGTAGGTCATAACATTTTCAATGGCAATTTGAAATTCACTCATTACTTAAGCTTTTAGCGACACACACTGAATTTCATAGTCCATCCATGCTTATGGAGTTGCTAACGGATTTAACATCGAAGTAATCATATTTAGTGTCAAACTTACCAGCTTTGTGGTCAAACTTATCGGTATTTGAGGTTGGTAACTTTGTTGACTAGATGAAATGATCAGTAACTGTGGGTGAAAACCAGGAGGCGAGGTTACATTTTGAGAGCCATTTGAGATGGTCCAATCTGTAATTATATGTGTGAACAAACAGATAATAATTAGTTTTACAGCAATCTGCTAACAATCATTTATTTTAATTAACCTTTTGACTTTTAAAATGGTCTGAATGGACACACTATTCTTACAAACTTACATATATATAATTTTATATGAAGCCTTCCTTTAAGATGCATATCACAAGAATAAAATTTGTAAAGTTGCCTACTCCCACTGGATATGTAGGACTAGAATGCTTTGCATCTAAAAAGGACTATAATATTGTGTTATTTACTTAAATTCATTGAAAGACTTAATTACACTAAAATGAGACTGATTCATACCTATATATGTCCTAAGATATAGGATTTAGCCCAATAATTTGTGAATTCATCAAATGATTGAAAGTATGAATGTAATAAATTTCCATTACATTTTATATCCTCTCTAATTAACTAATTCAATAAACTTGTCTTCCTTTAAAAATTCATTAGCTCCCATGAAAACTAAAATGTTCATAAGCTAGCAATACACTTTTGGTAATTAAGAATTTTTAACATTACCTTTTGAATTTTCTAGTACTGAAATCTCTGTATTTTGTAGTCACAAAAATACCTTATAAAACACAACTTTTAAAATTAATTTTATGAATGTAAGAATTAAACATATATAAACTTTAACTCAACAAACTGTTGAACATAGCATCAAATGCATTAACTACCTCTTGTACAAACAAGTCATCCTTGTTGTCCATTGGTAATGTGATGACATCTCTAGCCAATGAGATCACAGCAGGGTTCATCGATGAACTCAACCATAACTGAAGACAATGGACATACAAACACACAGATATATTTACATATTTTCAACTCTTAGACCAAAGATGTATAGAAAGACTAGTTAGTTCACTCTGATAATAAAAAAAGTGTCACATGAGTTGGGAAAATTTATCCTGGTAGATGGCGTATACACTAATGGATTCATTGAGACAGATTTTTATTATTGCTTTAAAGAAAAATTCATAAAATCTACGTAATCGAAAGCAATTACGCAAAAACTTAAGTCGTAAAAAGTTGAAATTTTCAGGAGACATCTGCATAGGTTATCTCAAGATTCACTGAAATTTTGGTTCAAATCATACGTTTGTTTTTCGAGATATCACTGAAATTCTTTTGATATTATACTAAGGTAAAATATTTAATTTACAAATAAATTATAACGGAGAAAAACATAATGTCTCGTTTCAATTACCCCTATTGAGTTTAGCCTTTAACTTTAAAGCATGTACACAGTACAACCACATATTCGACTAACAAATTATAATTTATACGCACATGACTTATTTACTTTCACCACTTGTTTAGGAATGTGCGTGTATCTATAATCAAGTACTCCTGCCTTTCTATGTACTCAGTTAGGTTACATAAAAGATGTTAAAGGAGACCACATGTGCATAGAGCATAGAGCGTGCCTAAATTTGACAGTATGTCACACAGATGTAAACTCTATAAAATTAATTTTCAGACACACTGAATTATTTAAATTACTTAAGTAGGGCTAACCCGAACCATTAAGGTAGTAACTAAACACATTAGCTATGTTTGATGGAATTACACTAACTCACACCATCCTACACTAGTAGGGATGTTTCAAAAATATTCAGGTAAAACTTGGCGCAAAGTCATGTAACATTCCTGCATTTGTCAAATTGCTCTCTTGGTGTAGGTTGGTGTAAGTTGGTGTAGTCCTATCAAACAGAGCTATTAATTACCTAATTCATTTTAAATTCAATGATGAGTTGCTTACTCTTATTGTTCTTGATTTATAACATGATGTTATTTTAATGGACTTCACTACTAAAATTTGAACACTTCACGAATGCACTAATTTTTTATTTACACTTTTTAATTAATTGAGGATATTTTATTATTATTTAATGATCTTTGCAAGTGCTACCATATTGGAATAATTAATTAAAACAGAGTATTAACATGAAAGTATATATTTGGAATATTTTCCATTTGAAGTAGGGCTTGTAACCACAACCACAACCACAACCACAACCACAACCACAACCAGAACAATAACCACTAAAAACCAAAACAAATTGACAACATTGATTTGGGAACCAATAGGCAATAAGCAAAACAAAAAAATTTCACTTAACCAATAAGCAATAACCAATTCCCATAAAATGCTGAAACCATTAGCCAGAATGATAACCAGAGAGAATGGGTTTTTATTGGTTTTCATAGATTATCAATATTATTGAATATTTTTTTTTAACATTTACTAATTATTTCATAGAAAATTATTAATTATAGATTGACCTTGAGAAAATTGTTTTGTCTATTTTAACTCAAATTTTGTGTTAATCAATAACTAGTAACCATAACCAATATCCAGAAAATTAGTTTTGATTAACCAGAACAATAACCAGTTACCAAATAATTAAATTTTCAACCAATAACCAGTAACCAGTAACCAATATAGATTTTTATTGGTTCCCAGTAACCAATAACCCCAAAAATGTTTTGGTTACAAGCCCGAATTTTTAAGTACAATACAAAGAGTAAACTCTATGTACCGTGAGCTCGTACAATAGACACAGATATGAGTACATGACATCACAGATAAATATAATTAGTACGTCGCGAATGATAGAGAGTGCGTATTGTTGGAGATGAATGAGGACCAACATATATTGGTGGAATTCTTCACCACAGACTATTTTTTATTCTATAAAAAAAATAATAATAAAAATAAGCATGGAAGACGAATTGAGATAAGAATAAAGACTAGGTAATTGAGTTACTCTTGTGAATGACAATTTTGTTAAAGGGAATTTGATTTCTTAAATTACTCAGGTTTAAATTTTGATTGGTTTTCTTTTTTTCAGTGTACTCTTACAATTAGTTAAATCCCCAATCATAAATATAATGGTAGTTAATTATTGAAATGTGAGTAATTTCCTGTTCGATTATTTTCGCGTCAAATTTTCCATTTTTATTTTCTTGAACTGATTTTTAGAAATATTCATTTTTCTAATTGCAAATCTCGAGAATTGACATATTTTACCCTTAAATTACGTTTTAACTGAATAATTGATCATACCCCCTTGGATGAACTTTGAAATATCTTTAATCCAGCTTCAAAGGAGTTCAATTGACTGTTTATCAATCAGCTGAAGAAATGTTCAAAAGATCATTCTGAAGATAATGATAAAAAGTAGTGTGTTACTAAAACGCTTCATACTGGTCAACTTTTTAATCATAGGTAATTTTATCATTGTTCCATTTATCAACTGCGTTTCCTTTTAACAGTTCCACTTGAATTCACGTTTTGTTGAACTCTGTTTTTAGGACGAATTTGGGGCAGTGATTTTTCTCTCGAGAGAATCTCCGCAGATATTCATCAGAATATTACGCTTCCATGTCACAACTTGGATCCCCATAACGTTATAAAATGGCAGAAACTCGGAAAAGAAGGAAAAGAGGTTTTTCCTAACGGAGATCTATTTCTGCATGACTTGCAAAAAAATGATTCTGGAGAATATAAGTGCAGCATTGCTAGTGAGGATAGAATTTTATCCAGAATTCAACTTAATGTCAACAGTAAGACAAATTACATGAACATTTAGCGTAATACGTGTACCAATTATTTTTCTCTGTATGGTAATCTCAATTTGAATCATTCATTTTCGCTTGTGATCAAATGTGACGTTGTTTATCCATGTTGGTAACTTGGTAATGATTATGTTGTGTTTTATTTCAGCTCCTCCAGCAGCATTAATCAATGTGACCGTAATACCGTCAACTGTACTGGCCTTGATTCAGTGGAGTATTGAAGATGATGGTGGTTATCCAATCTTAAATATTACCGTACGATACAGAGAATTGAATGAGACCAGTACGTGGGATTATGTCAATTCCCATTTCTTATCTCCTACGACCGTAAGTTTAATTATACCCTTAGATTGTGCTTTGCGCTGGAAAATAACGAATTCATTGACTTTATTTATAGACCCAAATTGATATTTATAAACTGAATCCGAATTCGACATATCAGTTTCAAATATGGGCTTCTAATAAACTTGGACCTGGTGATATCACCGAAATAACATCTCGAACGTTGCATGACAATCAAGAAATAGGTGAGTAAATTACACTTATTTATTTGATTTATCTCATTACTCAAATTCAAAAATGAATGGTATTGTTGCATACACTCGTGTTCGTGGTTCTTCCACGAGTGGTATACAGTAGGTGTTATAGGTTCCTGTGAAATACAGGCACCTGTAACCGTATTGTTTCATAATGACTGAATTTATGGATTTTTGTTTATCATTTCCTGTAATGAAATAAATATTCGGAAAAAAGCCGAATTCTCGTATCTCATTCATTAGATTTCGAAATTTCGTACGAAAATAATAATAAAAAAACACTAGCGTTGCAAGCTACGCTGAAAAATGTAAGTTTTTTTAACAAACAAAAAAAAAAAGTAAAAAACTAAATAAATGAAATATAACTAAATAAATAAAGACAGTAAAAAAATTAAAATGTCAAGCTGTATGTCATCCTAATTTGTAAACAAAGTTAACAAACTCCATTTAAGAAAACATTCATTCGTCTGCAAATATGTCTGGAATTATCAATTAATCAGGTACAAAATGAAAAAAAAAGAATTTAGAGTTAGCTAAAACTGAAATATAGGCATAGCTAAATATATTTGTAACTATGGCCACGTGACAGCGTTATTGAAGTGGCTTTTATACGTAATATTGTTGGTTTTGAGTAAACGATAGTTGATATTGATTTTATTTTTCATCCCTTACTGTAAATAAAGTATCCACATTGACGTGTAAAATTATTCCTATTGAAGAATACCATTCTTTAAAATCTCAGAAAAAACTTTTAGAATAAGAAGGTCTATCATCCCGTTTTCAAGCCTCTTATCAGCAAGTGACACTAGATATAAGTGAAAAAGAGATAATCCGAGGAATTTCCAAAAAATTAAGCATACAAAAATTTTTTTGAGTAGGGCTAGATCGCACAGTGAATTACACGTGTGTGGTAAGGGAAAGCTGGCAAATGTGTACCTAATATCAAGATTTGTTTGGGCAAACGTCTTTTTAGTAATTCTGGTAAAATTTCTACAGAAAAAATTACAGAAACGCTCTAGCAGATTCTGTAATTCTTCTACTTCAAAAATTATCAGAAATTTCTGTTAATTCAACAGTACCTGTGGATGTACTGCTATTCTATTAGATACATTTGTTAATGTCGGGGAAGTGTTTTGATATAACATCCAGAAATTTTACTCTAAATAACAGAAAAATGGTTGCCCGGACAAAACCATCGGACAAACGAAATGAGAAAAAATAAGTTATTTGAATGGTAAAAAGTGGTGGCAATGGCAGTTTGTTCTGTACACTTACATCATAAGTATAAAGAATGTAGCCAACAACTTAATAGTATTACCTATTAACAACTTACTATACTCTGTTCACGCTAAGAAGTGCGTGATATCGGAATCACTAAAAGATGTGATGGTTGGGGAAAGAGGAAAATGTATCGATGCTTATTGTTATACAATGATAAGCATCATTTTGTGGAGTTAACAAAAACTATTCCAAGCTGATAAATGTGGATATGGTTTATTATATCACACAGTTCTTAGCTTGAAAAGAGTATAAATGTGTGTTGTGCATTTTTTAAAACCTTTCCTAAAACTCAGTGAGCATTGACTGATATATTGGAGAAATAGAAATAAAAACAAGATACACCTGCTGTCACAAAGTTTGTGACAATATAATAATTATAGGTACTATTTAACACTGTTATAAATTTTATCGGTGTTTGAAAATATGTGAAAAATTAAAATGTGCATGAAAATTATCTGGTCTGTATTTCTAATTCATGTTTGATCAATCTTAACATGTATTTGAACATAAGTATTGCAACATTTAGGTTCATGGCTTTTGTATACATACGTATGTAATACAATATTCTTTTGATAAATAGGTAGAAGAGATATTTTGAAATGTACGTAAGTATTCTAAAAAGAAATTTTGAAATGCTATTTTTGTTAAGATATTCTATTGTCACTGAAATTGTTCAGTTTCAGTCCAACTCATCATTTTTTTTCTTCATTGTGTACCTGATTAATTGATAATTCTGACACATTTATGGTTAAAGTAGGTTTGTGAGTTATTGCTGCATAGCAGTATTGGATACTCTCTAATTATAATATTATGAATAAATTGGGAATGATTCACTGTCGATTATTATTATATTATTATCCATTACTGGGTGTAAGATGTACCTTCTGGTGCCATACTAACGCGTACATTATCCCGTAGTTTGTAAGATTGTAACAAAAATACATATGATAATTTGAAGGCTATGCCAGTACCATTTCATTCATACAATGAGTAAGATTGTGCTTTGCTAATTTTGTGTAATAATCTTGTCATTGATGGCAATATGGTTTCGTCTACTTTATTTAAAAAGAACAAGTTTTGCATTGTTCTTTGGTTGAGGTTTACAACGTTGTTAATTCTGAATGCAAGTAATGGATAACTGTTAACCAAAAAAGTAATAATTGTAAATAAACAACACACCATCACTCATAAGAATGTTGATTTTCCCAAAATTCAATCGACAACCATTAATGTGAACCTTCTTTGGACTAGACTGATAGTTGTTAATTTCCAAATGCAGTGAGTGCGTCAACCACTTTCAACCGCTTTTGTGGGCAGAGTCAGGGGTAAATTTCTGAATGGCTATTTTTTAAATTGTTGAGGTGGTTGTCACTCCAAATGAATTTCTGAATACTCTCCAGTCTTTTAGGAATTTCAACGAGATTATGAGTGAATTTCTTACACCAGAACTATTTATAGTTATTGATAAACAGAAAGTCTGATAATTCTCATCCCTACAATGATAAGTTGCAGTTTTTAAATTTTATTCAATGTAGCGAATTAAAACTTTTTTGTTCTTTTATAATCAGTGATAGTCATATTTTGTAGAGCTCGCACGTCATTTGTTGGATGGAGCTGAGACCTTTGACACTCGAGCTTGGTTAGCAGCTGTAGCCATAGTCATGTCAACATTAATGATATTAACGGTGGGCACGTGCTGTATTCTTTATCGTGACTGGCATTTACCTTTACGTAAGTATCTAGTATGTAAAGAAATAATATATTACACAGAAGGGTTGAAAAGTGCGTTTTTACATTTAAGGGAAGTTCAAGTGAACAATTCTCAATCATGTAAACTCACTTTTGAACTTTATTGAGGAAGATATTTTGTATAATTAATGATTAGAAAACAAGAAAACGTTAATTGGTACCTCATAAATTGTCTGAATGATGGGTGAAGTACTTTCAAAATGATGAAATGCGGTGAACATACTTGGCAATACGTGTAGGTAATTTGACTGTCATACAGGAGGTTGCAGGTTTGAATCCCTCCTGGGTGTTTTTTTTTTTTTTTTTTTTTTTTTCAAATATTTCCATTAATAATTTCTATACTGTGGAAGATTAAGTGACTTTTTTGAATATTATTGAAATAAAAATAAAAATATTACGAGTAAGTGAGTTCGTCATTTCGATAGCAGTCTTACAGATTAACGTTGCATCAGAAAAAAAGTCAACTTTGTCTCCTTGTAACATCCATGTAAAAATTTTTATGCGGAGACAAGATTACTTTTTACATCGAAGTTATGCTTCGATGTATGAAAAGCCTACTTTCGATTTATAAAATATTTCGGATCATGTATCATAAAAACGTATTTTATTCATTTACCATGTATTTTTTACCAGCGTCTGTCAATTGCAAACTAATAATTTCTGATAAATGATTTATTAGAATTGAAAAATATAGTTTTATAGAAAACATTATTGAAGAACTGAAACTCCCAGGGTTATATTTATATGACTTTTGAAACGTATAGTAAATTATTCAGAACAAAAAACCCTTTATTTGTTGTCATTTTTTCCTTCCCGGTTCTTTATGTACAACATTGTTTAATTCCAACTGAACTTCTTTCTTTTATGGTTATGTATTTATTCGATTGGTTGTATTTTCTAATATACATGACTTTGAAAATTCATTGCAGGTTCTCGTCATGATGACGATCCTGAACGTATCGAATTGATACCTAATGTGATTTTGAACCCGGGTTATTACGAAGAGGTATGGCCTAAACGTTTTCTGAATGAAAGTCCCGAAGAAGAAGATGATTTCACAGTGTATTTTGCTAGTCGAAATGGTGCTAAACCAATTAAGGTTTAAACTTTAAAATGTAAATGAAAAGAAAATCCTAGACAATATTTTTTAGAATTTTTTACGGAATATTAATTCAAGCTTGTTTACAAGTTTATTGATTTATTGTGACGATCAAAGACTCCCATTTCTTCTCTATAATATAGTTTTTGTTTTTTTTTTTCAACCAAAGAAGAAAAATTAAAAATTTTTGAAACTTTTTTACGATAGGTACCATATAAATTTGTATTTTATTTTTTATTCGTGTTTAACGTAAAGGTTACCGTTCTGAAAAATATCAAAGTCATTTTTCAATAAGATTTTTTTTTAATTTCATTTTTTCTTTTACCTATTTCCACGTTTGAAAATTGAAGTTTGTGGTTTAATCTAATAGAAATTGATGCATTTTGCATTGATGCTGGGAAGAAATTTTTAAAGAAATGAGTTTACTATATTACTTAAAACATTCCTTAGTACTTTAATTTAATTATTATTTTTGGAGAGAACTTGATCTTTGTTTTTCATTTGTGAGTGCACTCGAGTGATTTTCGCATATCCTACCTAGTCAAACGTATTTTTAATGAATTGTGTAAATTGTAAGTGAATGTGTATTACTTTTTAATGATTTGTACATTACTTGGTATTAAGCTTCCGCGTTTATTTATCTATTTTTTCTCGATGTTTTTAAGTCTCAGTTAAATTTTTGAATCACGTGTGAATTTGATGACACAATTTTTATAGTAATTGTTGATGCTAGATTCCTTTTGTTCAAAAAATTCATTTCAGTGGATGACTAAAATGAAGTATATATCGAATCAACTTTTCAACTTTTCAAATTAACTAATTACTTCCTATTTAAGCGAAAGATATTGTTTTCGCTCAAGTTGATTTTGAGTTTTCTTTTCAGAAATCCGGTATCCATTATTTTTGTCTTGTTATTTCTGAGAAATGGAAAACAATTTAGATTCATATTTTACCCCATCAAATTAATACAGTTATAAATAGCTTAATATTATTCTTTTACCTTATTTAATTGCTCTTTATAGCACGAATTTTTGAATCGATTCAGACTGTGAATTATTCGACTGGATAAAGATACACGAGTTGTTTGAAACGATTTTTACTCTTTATATCTTACAAGAAATATTCATTAGGCTTTGCTTTTTATCATAATATTCGTATAAATTTATATAATCATTTAGTTCACCACAAATCATTCTAAAAATACTTTTCACTCTCCTCAAACGCTTTTGATTTCTATTACTCAGTTAAATAATTCTGTTTCATTGGCTTCCTTCTAGTATTTATTTTTATTATTTTTAGGAAAATTTATCGGTCTCATATATGTGTACGTGTGATAATCAGTTATATTGGATCTGATATTTTGACAATTTTTTTCTAATCAGTATTCTTGCATCTCATTACTTCTTGTGTTGAGATGACTATCTCATAACTAAAAACTTAATTTTTAAGTTGTACTTAATTATTAATTGCTTCTTTAACTCATTTTTCAACGCATTTTGTTTTCAATAATTCGTTCAACATTAACCGCTTTAATTTTATTTTGTTTCTCATATGATATATTTCTTTGTGATGTTTTTGAATGTGATACGATGTTTCAAACAACGGAACAATTCGACATGTTTGGTAATGATTCCTACATCGTTGAATATTGCCTTCTCATCAAATCCAAACTGTAGAACGTTACATTTTCGCATTTATGATCTAGTCTCGTAATTTAACTTAATTTTTTTTTTCTTCTATGCTCGTTTTTTGCACGTAAATTTTATGTTAAAACGAAAGAAACGGTAAAAAAATTTAATTTAATGTCATTGAATGAAGCCTTTTTGAAAGTATGTGGCAGATTGTTGTTTGATTAATATTCTCCACGTTTAATCAATGTTACTTTTTTTGCAATTTAATGTTGACATATATCTGGCATTCCGTGTTTAATTATTTAGATTTTCTTATTATTTTCGGGAAATTCTTTGATTAATAATTTCATTCGACTTGTATATTTTTTCTTACCAATGTTTTTAATTATATCCTATAACACCGTAATTTGTGTTTCGAATATGAGCTATGCAACTTCAATTTTGTGGAAAACAAAAGAAGGAAAGCACTTTTTTTTTTTTTTTTTTTTCAAAATGAAATAGTTTTTTGTTTTTATTTTTTATTTATTAATATTTTGAAAAACCAAAATTTGGTCAAATACCTGTAAATTCTATTTAAAGTTCCCAAAGGTTGATTGTTGTAAAATTATGGCTTCTCGTTAAATTCATCTTCTAAGAGTTATTATTTTTCTCTATGTTGGAAATGGAGAAACTGATAAATTTATTTTTAATGAAAATCACGTTGTAGGTAGTTTGAAACGCTTTTCCCAAATCATACTTCCAAGGCTCTGGAATCAGAAGTACGAAAAACTGGATCATTGAATCTCATCTTTAATCATTGCCCAACCTTATGTACGTGCTTTTTACCTATGTTTTCTTGTTTTTATTTGCTTCCAAACTATTATTGTCTTTTGTTTGAAGAAGAGAATGTCAATATCAATGTTTTCAGGCTATTCGCCTTAGTAATTGAGAACTAAATACAAAATTATGATTATGGTTTTAAAAAATAGAACGACTAATCGAGCTTTGAAAAATAAGTTGTAAGTGGTGTATAATTTTTTTTACGATTTGCCGTAACAGGGTTTTAATTTTTTATGTTGTTTTAATTTTTTCATTTGTTATTTTGTTTTTACATACGTGTTACTTAATGTAACCGATTCACTGAAACTGTACTTATTGAAGAATATCTAATTCCGTTTGAGTATTATTCTGTGTATTGAATGTTATTTCTGACAATAATACTCCTGAACTGTCCATAAATCACATGCTATTAGCGAATTCAATTTGAATTCAAATAGAATCATTTTGACATTTGAAAAAGGTTGTGAGCGTTTGTACCTTATTAATGCTTTTCTGTCGTATATTGTTTAATTTTTTTTTTTACTCTAATTTTGTTTTCTATTTTTTGTTTGCTATTTTATACGTTACATATTTTTAATGCCGTACCGTTACCCATCAAGTATTCAACATTTTATAGTTCATTTTGTGAGTTGTTAAATAATAGTATCAGAACTCCATTGCAATAATTTTTATAAAATATGATAAAAAAATAAGTATGGATTCTAAACGTATAATGCAAGTGGAAAAATTAATTTTGCAATTTTGTTTTCAGAGCTTTGTTTTCGAGTCAAAATAAATAAAGTGTTCACAAGGTAATTTGTACTTGTTTTCGTTGACTAAAATTTATAACGTATCTTTCTTCGTAGAGCATGAATAGGGCTTAAATATTTGCTCTTCACTGAATACTCGAACGCCCGATTTACGTCTTTATTTCCTGAGTTCGGTTTTTTTACATTACTTGCGAGTAATTGCAAGTAATTATGTCTGAACGTTTGTGTGTGGTTTAACATCATAGAGACGAATAATAAGCCAGCCTTTCGGCAGTGACTGTCATTGAGAATGCGAGCTCTTAAAACCTCATACGAGTTAAGTCCCCACATATTGTTTTCAGAATTATTGTAAGGGCCGTGATATAACGTGATAAAGGAGGTTATTTTTTTCAAAATCATAACAATCTGCATTATTTTCTACTTGGGAAGTTGAAAATTAATTTAGCTGTGTGAAGATAGCCAAAGAAATTGACATTCATATTTTTCATCATTATGTAGTCTATGCATCATACCTCAGGCCTTTGTATACATGAAGCCCCTTCAATGGAAATAAACATTAAAAAATTATCGTTGTATGATTTTTCTGATACATATCTTATTTCCATTATTTCGGACACCATGTATATACAGATCCGAAATTGATATTCTGGCCCATATAATAGAGAAAAATATCAATATGCTAATTTCTTTGAAAATCTTGTTTACATCAATTTTCAACTTCCCAATAGGGTACTGGAACTTATTTACAAAAATTAATATATCTCATTTTTAGAACAGAAAAAATAAAAATTGAAGCTTTAAACTGCCTCAAAATCAGATCAGAATAAGTTGAGAAAAATTGATTTTAGAAGTATAAAATTTGAAGGCATAGAAAAAGAACGGAACTTTTCGAAACTGGCAGTGTGATGTAAAAAGTTGACTGGTTGATAGCATCCCCGCATTATTATGTATAAGTTACTATCAAATTTTGTGTAAATATTTGTATCTAGATAAGAATGAAACCCATTGTTTTATGTGCTGATTGGCCATGTGGTACATCCGGTAGGTCTGATGATATTGTATTTCTAGCCATTTAATTGTTCTAGAATGTGTAATAAATAATTTCTATAAAAGTGATTTTACCAAGATTTTGAAGAAATTACGAAATGGATCGAGATAAAATTTTCACGATATAATTTTCAAATGTTACTGCAAATCTGATAGAAGTTTATTGCTCATTTGTTTGATAGTTTCCGAGAAAACTGGAAAAAAAAAACTGCTATGAAAAACTTCTGGTACACAGTTTTAAAAAAAACTACAAAACAGATAAGTCTAAAATTTTCACAATGCATAGTCTTTATATAGGACCAAATCTGAAAGAAGATTGTTACCTACTGGTTCAGTAGTTTCCGAGAAAACTGGAAAACAAAAAATTAAAAAAAAAGTAGTTTCTCAGGAATTTTGAAGAAACCAATAAACGGATTGGGTTGAAATTTCCTCGATAAAATTTCCTTATTTTAGTGCAAATTTGTTCGGTAGTTTTCGAGAAAACTTGAAAAAAAACTGCTGGAAAAATGGTTATTCTAGAATTTTCAAGATTTACTAAAGAGATCAAGTTGAAATTTTCACAACAGATTTTTCAAGTTTGGTGCCTATTTGTCAGGTAGTTTCCTAGAAAACTGATAAAGAATTTTGGTTTATGGTTTTGTGAAAACTGTGAAAGGGACATGGCTGAAATTTCCACAAAAAGTAGTCATTGTACGAGACCAGGTCTGAGGAGTTTGATGCCTATTGTTTCATAAGTTTTCGAAAAAACTGAAACAAAGAATTCTTGGAAAACTGGTTTTTTCTGAATTTTTATGAAACTGCGAAAGAGACTGGGCTAAAATTTTCACTATAAATTGTCATTATATGAGTGATGGTTTGGTAGAAGTTTTGGTGCCTATTGGTTCAGCATTTTTCAAGTAAAATGTTAAAATAGAAATTAAAAATTATTAGAGAGAAGTAAGTTGACTGCATTGCTCAACGGTTTAGGTTTAATTTAATTTTCATTTTTTTGTATATAGGTACATATATTTCTTTTAATATTGAGAATGAAAATTGGCAAACTGGGTTTTACTGCGCCAGTTTTTTCTTTTATTTCAGCTATAAAATGGTTAATTTTTAATTAATAGCCTAATCACAAAATTTGAAACTATCGTATAAAATACGTAATTTTTTATTAACAGCTCTAAGAAATTTAACACAATCATCATTTCTGATCTACAAATTAACCTACCTATAGTACAACTTTTTCCTTATCCTATACAATAAATTGAATTTTTTTTTGAAAACCTGAAATTCCTATTGGAGTGGATTTGACTCGCTTGTTGTTTTCTTATATAGAATCGATAAGATCGTTTTACAATTATCTTTTAAAAATGGTTTGATTCAAAGAACAGCTGTTGCTAGTGAATGTAAATGAAACAATACTTATTCATTATGAAAAAATTTTCATAAAATTCATTATCAACTCTAATTGCATGTTAAATAAATCCAAAAAAACAAATTTCAGCCTAATTTTCGAATAAAATTTATCACTGGTAACTAATTTTAATCCCCCATGCCTGAAACCCTGGACCTATTTTTATAAAAATTGATATCAACTTTCATTACATTCGAAACTACTGATGCATCAAATTTCAGTCCTATCGAATGATCATTATGCCAGTTGGTGGAACTTTTTTCAGCCTCCATAGTAGAACCAATTGACTGATTTCCATGAAAATCACTATTAATTTTCATTGTGCTCAGATCGATCTGCGTACCAAATTTCAGCTTTATCGAATTATGAATACGTCTTAACTCTCACTGGTGGAACTTATTTTGGCCCCCTATACTTCAATTCCTTGACCAATGTGTACTAAAAGCAGTTCCAAGCGAGATTATATCCAAAGCTACTTACAAACAAAATTTTAGTCTTATTAAACTAAAATTACAACATCTATCTTGTTAACAAAAAATCTTGTGTCAATTACCGATGTCATAACTACAAGTTGTTCAACAAGGTACCATTTTTTGGTGCAGTCACACTTCAACGCTTAATATCTCCCTTTCTATTCGATATGTTTTTTTTTTCTTCAAATTGTAAATTATGTAGTTGAAACTGTTGTTCACTACGCTGAAAATTCATTTTTAAATAGGTATACTTCCTGTACCCTATCGGAAAATAATGCAGATTGTTATGATTTTGAGAAAAATACCTGTCTTTACCATGCTGTATCTCGACCCCTATGTGAGTTATGAAAAAAGCATATAGCAACTGCTTTGTCTCTAATTTTATAAACATTATTTCACTACTGAGGTATTTTTATTGTATATCGTACATTTAACTGAGAAATTGTAAAAACCAAAAGTAGTCTCATCTTTGAGTTTCCCTTGTGGAAATACAGGGTATGGGGTTCATACTAAATTGAACATATTGTTGGCGTAGGTATAGTTTGATTTTATAGCTTTATAATAAAGTTATGTAAAATAATTTTGCAGAGGTTTTCAGTAATTTTTCTATACTCTGTTTCAAAAAAGAAATGAAATAATTCTTGAAGGTGTAAACAGGTGGTCTCAAATAAATGTTATAGAAGTTTAAATTATCATCTTTTGAAATTCCATGAAGAAAAGCATTCTTTATATCTATGTATTTTTGAAATTATGTATCCTAAATTATTATAATATGCTAAAAGTGTTTGGAGTGTACTCATTTTTGCAACTGGCGGATACAATTATTTAAAACTGAATATTTTACTGACTTCATTGCCACAAGCTACCAATCTGACTTCGAACAGTTTTACACCTTCACTATCTTCTTTACATTAAACAACCAGCAACTACTGATATGTTTTATGTTATAAGGATGGTTGACCAATGTCTAAGTATCATTAACATGTAAGGCTTCTAATTTTTTGGATATTGCAACTTCTCTCTAATCTTTCTGGTTAAAAGCCTTTGCTTCTTCAAAACTATTAGGAAATTTGTTAAATACACTATATGCATAGTGATGCAAGTGATCTGCATTAGGTTCAATAATTTTAATATTTTCTATATCATCTATATTTATACTCCTATTATTTACGTTATCATTAATTAGGTTTTCTATTACCTTATTTATTTGACTTGTAGATGCAACGTTATCCCTATTTTCTATATTACCATAGTTTTTAATTAATTTTGATTCATCGAACGTTACATCTCAAGATATTATAATTTTGTTTGAGCTGGTTTTCAGCAAACGATATTCCTCTAGATTATATCCTACAAATACAAAAGAGATTGATTTAGTGTCAAATTTATTTATTTTTTCTCTTTAAGAATTAGTAAATAGGCATTACAGCCAAAAATTCTAACATTTGACAAATTTACATCCCTATTATACCAAAGCTTGGGTGGAAACTCATTATGATAGCTGAATGTTCAATTGTAAAGACATGTAGAACATAACATGGCCTCTGATCAATAAATATTATCAATATTAGCATGCAACATCATCATACTGGCTTTCCCAATCAACATATAATTAAGGCATTCTACTCTTCCTTTCATCTGATGTGAGGACAGAACCACACTGTATTACCTATATGTATACCTAAAATCTTAAACTGTGTCTTCAATCGTACATTCAAGTACTCCGCCATTATTGCAGAAAATCTCACTAATGTTTCTACCAAACACGTTCTTGACTTTGGCTTTGTAGTCCAAGAAACGTTCAAATAACTGATCCTTAGTTTCTAGTAGATAAACAGTTACAAATGATGTAAAATCATCCAGAAACATTAAAATAAATCGTTTACTATTATAACTGGTAGTCTGAATCAGTCCACATAAATTGGTGAGTATTAATTCCAACAGAGTGGTTTTCTTATTTGATGTGTGAAGCAATTTACATTGCCTACCTTGAACATATGACTTACAAAAATTTACATTATTATAATTAAATTCTTTGATCAAACAGGTTTTTGACATATTTTTATTTCTTCAAAATTTGGTTGTCCGAACTGGTATGCCACAAATTAACATCACTTTCGTACACATTTAAATATGATTTTAAAATATCATTAATGAAAAAGCAAACATTATATAATTAGTTGTCCAGTGATTTACCAAAATTTATTAACTTACCAGTATTTCCTTGAAATAATTCTCAATTTCCTTTGCAATCGAACCTGACTTTAATCCCTGACTGTGGGAGCTTTTTATTAAGAAGTAGATTGGTTGGAAATTCATTTGAGTTGCAATTTGATGAACTTTAACCAACTTGCGGACCCACAAAGCTTTGTATACTCATCCAGCAGCATCAACTTGATCTGCTCCAACTCAGCATGAGTTTTGTTCTTGAGTATCGATCCTATGGTGTTGTAGCTCGAAGGGAGCAACATTAACAGCTGCTTGATGATATCCTGTTTTGTAAGGATGATGTTCTCAGCTTTCAATTTGACCATGATCTATTTGAAGCAATGAAGATGATCTTCAAAGTTACCACTATCCTTGTGATGAGGTCCATCCACTCACATTTGAGCAGGATCTGGCTCGCTGTACTGGACTTCAAATACACATGATCAAGTTTTTCTATTATCTTGTATGGTTCAGTGGTATCCTGTGTGTACCATAAATATGAATCACCGAGAAAATGAACAATTAACGACAAACATTTATCAGCTTTTTTACAATAATCACATCCAATGTTTCCAGCTATGGTTCAATCGAGCATCTCTGTAAGTCCTTCTCCACAAACTGTCATGAAGAAACAAAATCTCCTACCATTTTACTTTTGTCCAATGAACTGATTCAAATCATTAATACGTTCCAGAAAATTCAGCTTTGCATAGAAAGGCTGGGCCTCTACCATTATTGATGAGGTACACACGAATGAACAAAAACAAACAATATGCTAAAACAAAGGAAAGTTATTCACACACTAACCTGCCATTGGTGTCCCTCTTCAAAGTATTTGCCAAGAGGAAGATATTAACATATAACAAAAAAGAAAACGAACAAATGATTAGAATAATACATCACAATGGGCTAGCGACATAACTGGGCCCATAACCTGTAAATAAAAATAGAGGTTTAAGACCAATACGAATGAAATATACAAGTTTTACACAACATGAAGTGAGGTTGAAATCCAAGGAAAGAAACAAGTTAGTTAGAGATACTGTAATGCAATGATTTAAAGTACAAATTACAAGTTTGAGGAAGATGAACGATCTCCCTCCATTACGAGATTAAAGTTTGAGTGGGGAATGAGTTTCAGCGTTCTCAGGTGAACGAATGAAAAAAGTCGTGTTTGTTTGCACAACCTGAATAGTGTTAGTTTATGTTATTGAAGGTAGTTGCGCTAAGTGTTAGTGAGCGAGTGTAGGTGGAGTGTAGAAAACCCCCCCCCCCCACAGTCCAACAAAACGAGCGAACATGATTTATCGCGAGAACGAATATTATAAATAAATTAATTTTGAATTATTATATTATTGTACATTTATGTTCATTTCCCAAACAAAATAAATAAAATAAATTACATAAAATTAAATAAAGGATGAACAATGACTAGATTATTATTCGATCGTAACATATATTTCGATGTATTTTCGAAGTTATTTATCGACATATTATATTGCAGTAATGAATTTTGATTCGGGTATTTTTTTATCTTTCATGCTGTTCGAGAAAAGTTTTGTTCAAATTTGTTTAATACTTGTTGAATGAGGGTGTACCGAGATGTGATAAACTAATATCAACTAACGTGTGAAATCATGTCAATGATTTGTATTCAGGTCTCTGTTCGTTCAAATATTGAATTTGCAGCGATGACAATGAATACCTACACGAAAATAAATTTTGTTTCAACAAGTATTTTTCTGGCCCAAAGAATATAATATATTATTAATTTGGTTTGAACATGTGATTTTTTCTTTTCTTTTCTCAAACATTATATTTTCATGTACTATACTGCAAAAACGAGATTATTATATTCAGTGATTTGTGACTTGACATATTATTTAGTTTCGAATATTTATATTCCTTCCTTTTGAAATAAATGATTTTCCCATATAATTATTATGAATTTGAGAAATTTTATTGTGAGAGATTTGATGTCAATATTTTGTGGACTAAGTTTCTAAATTTCTGTTTGTCAAGACTTTTTGTTAGCATGTCTGCTAATTGTGAATTTGTACCAACAGTTTTGAATTTGATTTCTTTATCCTCCACAGATTGTGTAATGGCATAACATTTTATCATTAAAGCTCTTGCTCGTTTTTGAGCTCCTCCCGACATTATTCTAAGTGCTGATATATTGTCTTCAAAAATTCTTACAGGGTCATTTTCTTCAAATATTTCTTTTTGTAAGAGGAATATAACTTGTATGTCGTCTAAAGCATCAAATACTGCGATTATTTCAACAGCAGTTGAGCTTGTGGCTACGATCGTTTGTCTTCTTACATTCCAATTTATTAAATCCCCATTTAAATATATTAGAAATCCTGATATAGATTTTCCTAAGTTTAAATTTGATATTTTAATTTCATGATCTTTTACGTCTGGGGCATAAGATGCATCTACAAAAGAGTGTATGCCTTTACTATCTGATGTGAATTTAATCAAAAATTCTTTTGTTGTGTTCACATATTTAAATATTCGTCTTACATGATTTTTTAATTTAGAATTTGATTTTGTTTGGAATCTTAAGAAAAAGTTTACTGCAAACGAAATATCGGGTCTTGTTATTCTAGCTAGATATAACAGAGCTCCAATCATTGAACGATATTCTGTATCGTCTGTGCAGTTTTCATCTTCTTCGATTTTTAAAGATGTTTCTATGGGTGTATTTATGAAATTTGATTCGTTTTGATTATATTTTTTTAATATTTTTTCTATATACCTTGACTGTATTAAAGTTATTGTATTTTCCTTTCTATCTCTTATTATTTCAAATCCCAAATAAAATCTCGGGTTATTAATTATTTGCATGGTAAATCTTTTTTAAAAGGATTCATTTACATTTTTAATCCATTCGGGGGTATTTGATGCTATCAATATGTCATCAACATATGTAATCATGAGAATTATTTTTTCATTTGATTTTTTAAAATATAAGCATTTGTCTGTTTTAGATCTTTCAAAGTTCATTTTTAAAATATATTCGTTTATTAAATTATACCATGACTTGGACGATGTTTTTAGTCCATTAATAGATTTTTTTAAGTTCAATAATTTATTACTTTCCATTAGTAAACCTTCCGGGGGTTTTAAATATATAGGAACTATAGCAGGGGAATTTAGATACGCTGCTTTCACATCATATTGAACCATTTCCAAATCATATTTGTTAACTATTGATAGAAACCATCTTACTAACCAAATTGGAATAACAGGGGCGAATACTTGTCCTAATTCATATTCGGTTCTGTCCTTGAAGCCCCTAGCAACTAATCTTGCTTTTGGTTGGTGGTATCCTTCGTCATTCGGTTTTGTTACAAAAACCCATCTTGTATCTATGGTTTTTAGTGATTTATCGTAATCTACTTCTTCCCAAACGTCCATTTCTCCCAGGGAAATAAATTCATCCTCAATAGCTTTCATCCATTCTTTTCTGAATGGGTTGTTTTTGACATCTTTATAGCATGTTGGTATACAATCTTCGATCCACCTATTATCTATAGTTTTTGTGATGTTGAAAGTGTTTATGTTAACTAAATTTTTTACAAAATTTGCCGGTTTGAGTACCAGTTCTTGTTCACAATTTTTTAAGTTTGATATATTTTTATTTTTGTCAATTTTAGCATCACAAGATATATTAAATTTATTTTAAAAAGGATCTCTAATGCAGTATCCTGTAGTGGTATATCCCATGAGTATTCCCTTTTCTCCCCTTGGTGCAAATTTTGGGTCGATTCTTTGTTCATTTTTATTTTTTGATTTAGTCGCATTCTGTTATCGGACTTCGAGTGGAATATGTCTATAAACTAAGGATCCAAAAATTTTTAAATTATCCAGATTAGGTTTTTTGCCGAAAAAAATTTCGTATGGAGTTTTGTATTCTAAATTCACTCTTGTTGGTGATCTATTTATTAAGTATGCAGCTGTAGCTATTGCATGTGCCCAATACTTAATATCTAGATAACCATCAATTAGTAAGCTTCTTACTCTTTTCATCAATGTTTGATTTTGACGTTCAGCACTTCCATTTAATTCCGGTGTGTAAGGAACTACATTTTCTATTTGTACTCCATTTTCTTCACAAAATTTTACTAATTTTTGATCTGTATATTCTTTTGCGTTATCGCACCTTATTTGACTTATTGGTGTTTCGGGGAATTTATTTTTCATTGAAAAAAAAATATTTTTAAATTCTGTGAATACCTGACTCTTATTTGATATTGGTATCATGAAGGTGTATTTGCTATAATTGTCAATAAATGTCAATATATATTTCTGATTAGCTATTGTGGGTGTGAATGGTCTCATAATATCGGAAGATATAATTTCCAATCTCCTTTGAGGTTTATTTCTAACATTGTTATGACCTAGACGTTGGCTATTGGCTATTTTACAAATTTCACAATTGATGAAATCATCATCTTTAAAATTCATTGTTTTCGGAATTCCTATTGTGACTTTATGTAGATATCTCATATATTTTCCATTTAAATGGCCTAATCGTCTATGCCAAATCATTTTTTTATGGTTATTTGTGTTATTTTGAATTATTTCTAATGAATTATCTAAAATATATTTTTTTAATTATTATTATTATCCTTATTATTATTATTTTCTATTATAGTATTATTATTTTCATTATTTTTTTCTAAATTATTATTATTATTAATGGGTTCTTCTTCCTCTTCTTCTATTTCTAATTTGACAGAAAAGGAATATCATTCGTCATCATCTTGATTTTGAGTGACGGGCATACATTTTTTTGGTATATTTATATAATCATAATTTACTTGAAAGACACCATCAATTTTATAAGATGTAAATAGAATGTCTCCAGTTTCTATGAAATATGTTTGTATTTTTTCTTTTCCCTGGTCCATATGTAATATTCCGGATTCTGTCACTTTAATTCCAGACATAATATCTAATGACAGATCTGGTACATAATGGACTTCCAATAATTCAATTGCCGTTTGAATTTTGTTCTCGTTTTCTACTAATATTCTCATATTTCCCATATGTGTGGCATATAAATATGTGTCTTTAAGTGCACATTGTAATTTTACTGGAATTTTGAATTTTGTTACATTAATTAATTTTTCTTTATTTGATGTGAGATGGACTTCCACCCCCCCCCCCCATCAAGTAACATTTCTTTTTAGTTGTATGTAATTTTCATTTTTTGTATTATCTTTAATTAATTTTTTTAAAAGCCAATCTTCATTGTTACTATATTTTTTAACCATATATGATAATTTTATTGGTCTTTCCTCTTCTTTTTTGTCTTTATTTTTTGGTTTTTCTTTATTTTGTTCTTTATTTTTGGGTTTATAATCAGGGCATTTATTTTTGTAATGTCCTGTTTGGTTACATATAAAACATCTTTCTTCTTTATTATTTTTTCTAGGCGATTGATTATTATTTCTATTATTATTTTGGTTATTATTATAATTATTTTGTTTATTTTGATTATTATTTTCATTTCTTGGATTATTATTTTTATAATTATTATTATTATTTCCATTATTATTTCCATTTGTATTATTATTTCGTCTGTAATTATTATTTCTATTCCACCTATTATCTTTATTATTATTATAATTTGTATTATTATTTCTAAATTTATTCCCATTATTATCAAATTTTTTATTAGACGATTGGTATTGTAGTTTAATTTGTTTATCTCTCATTTTTTGATCACCGTCTTCTTTTAATATTTGTTTGAATACTTCTAGATTTTTTCTATTTTCAGGGAGGTTATCAAACTGCATTTTTGCAATGGTTTGTTCGTATCCTAATGCCAATTGAAGATTTTCTAACTCCTCTTCTTCAGATACTTCCTTCTCTGCATCACAAACTTCTTGTACTAAGATATCCCATTTATTTAAAAAACCTCTTATATTTCCGCCTGATGTAAATCGAAAGGCGGTCCATTTTGATTTTGCCATATTTTCAACGATTTTGGTTTTAGAACCATAAGTTATATCCAATTGTTCAAAAATTTGATGTACTGTTTTACACTCTCTAATTTGTTTCAATACATTGTATGTCATGCGTTCCATGATAAATGCTTTTGCGCATTCCTGTTTTTTAAAATATGCTTTAGCAGAATTTGAAGATGGTCTGTATTGCAAATTGTCCATATTTTGGATATAAATTTTTAGTTCAGGGTGTGGGCCAAAAACATCCCAATATCCCAAACCCCTTATTAACGCTATGATCATACGTTTCCAGTCCAAGTAATATTGACCATCAAATATTTTCCCACTTGGACCTTGTATCGGACGTATGGTTTCATCAGCTGGCATAACATAATGTACTTGAGGGTGTGTACTTTCAGAGCCTGATTCTCCTTGAGGGAATGGAGTAGTGGTTCTTTCACTTGCCATATTCATACTTTCTGGAGTACTTGGTAATGTGCTTAGTTCCGACAACTCAATTTTGAAAAGAAATAATAAAATTTATTTTCAAAAAAAATTAATTCCAAAAAAAAAAAATTTATTTTATTCTTTGGAAAAAAAATATTTTATTTTTTTAATTAATTTTTATTTTTATTTAAATTATTAATTTTTGTAATATTCGTGTGTATGTTTGTATTTTAAAATATGAAAAGAGAGAAGAAAAGAAAAAAAAAATATTCTAACTGAGAATATATTTCAAAAATGAACTTGAAAAAAATCTTGTTTGATTTTGAATCCTTGTAAATGTGTATAACAAAGGATCTATTGAAAATTATTTTTGAAAGCTATCTATAATATTTTATTGTAAAGAATTTTCAAGTTTATGCATTAGTATTTTGAACAAAAGAATTTTGTGACATGAAAGTTCACAAGTAAACTTGTCCACTATGACAAAGAATTTTTTCTTTTTGTAACAATGAATTGTTGAATTTTGAAATTTGTTCAATTATGAAAGTATTTTGCTTGTTAATATTATATTATAAGTTTTAATTTTCGTAGTTTTACGTATTCTTAAAGAAGATTTTCTCTCTCAAAATTTTCAAGAAAAATTCTGAAAGATTCTATCGAATCCAAAGCTTGAATACTGAAAATATTTTTTGAGATTTCTACAAATTTTGCGACTTTGATACCTCTTTTATAATGAATTATTCCACTAACATTTACTGAGAAAGTTTCTAAAACTATTTCTCCCGAAAATGTTTTCCAGAATGGAAATTCAATTAAATTAATTCTTACGTCTGTTATTTTTTCGTTTTCAAAAATATTTAATAATTTTTTATAATCTTTTTCTTTAATTTTTATTGTTCCTTCACAGTTTGATGTGCAACTAGCAATTTGTTTCCAAAACCTTATCATTCGTAACCTGCTTTATTCGAACTTATTTTTAAGCTTAATCGTCCTGTGAAATTTCACTTGATTTTTACCAAACTAAAGAGGGTTCTTGAAATTAACCGTTTTGGAAATTGAAGGTAAAAAAAATTCTCCAAGAAAAAAAATTTTATATTACTAATTTTGCTCAATATCCCACAAAATCACTGAATATATCCCATCGTTTTCCGCAATAGTAAATGAAATATATAACTTGAAAGTATCGAAAATTACATTACCCGTAATCTGCGGAATTCCGTTGAATATTTCCCAGTTCAGTTCGTGAGTAATTGGTGTTTTCCCGTGGGTCAGTACTTGGATTAATCTCAGGTTCAGCCTTAGCAGCATACAGATCGGTTGAATCAGCAACACTTGATCGACGAAACTTCGATGATGATTTTTAGTGGATGATGGCATTCGAAGATCACGATAATTGAGTTCGACGTAACAGCAATCTCCAATTTTTGAATTTTTTTGTTGATTCACCTTACTGTAACAGACAATCCAGGTCCGAAGTAACCTGCAATCCCACGGTGAAAATCCTTTTTTGTTTCACCTTACCGCAAAAAGACGATCCAGTATTTTTCGGAAGATGATTAAAATGGCGTTAAACTATTTAGGCGCCAACGTAATTTAATTTAACTTCGAATAATTTTCGATGAACTTTTCAAAAAATTAAACGATAAAGATCCACTGAGTTAAAAACTCATGAATTAAATTATACTTCGTAAAAAAAATTAACTTTTAACAAAAAAAAGGCTTATAGTTCCTTTAACTTTTGGATACTTATAGCAAAAAAACAAAAATGAAAGATTAAGTATCACTCTGTACTAACTGTTCAGGAATCGCAGCTCTGCCTACCATGAAGTGAGGTTGAAATCCAAGGAAAGAAACAAGTTAGTTAGAGATACTGTAATGCAATGATTTAAAGTACAAATTACAAGTTTGAGGAAGATGAACAATCTCCCTCCATTACAAGATTAAAGTTTGAGTGGGAAATGAGTTTCAGCGTTCTCGGGTGAACGAATGAAAAAAGTCGTGTATGTTCACACAACCTGAATAGTGTTAGTTTATGTTATCGAAGGTAGTTGCGCTAAGTGTTAGTGAGCGAGTGTAGGTGGAGTGTAGAACAACACAACACAAACTTTATTCATGACCACCATACTTGGTGTTGTAACAGAAATCCCACCACATCTCATTCTTCATCATCATCATCACACTATATATATACATATATATATCATACGTTCTACTTCTCTCATGAATTGCTATCCCTACTTTCAATTATCGCTAGCATGCACTTCGCCATTATATACGATACTATATTTTATTCTTGCATATGTTTTCAGTCTGCATGTTATATTCTTTCAAAACTGAAGTCTTGTGTTCTTTTTGTTGATACGAAATCCCACCTCATCTCATTCTTCATCATCATCATCACGTCAATCTATATATATATGTCACACGTACACTCTCGTCACAAAGTGCTTCCCCTACCATTCTCAATCTGCTATCGCTGTTGCTTCGCCATTTCATATTAATTCATATCTTATTTCCAAATGTAATTTTAGTCTGCGAATAAATTCTGTCGTGAATACTTCTCTCTTACTCTTTTTCGTTCCTCGTCATTACCGCCTCACATCATGGTAGCCATCGCTGCGGTTGAACAGTAAGAGTTGAATAATATTAAATTATGAAATAGCAGACTGATTTTTTTTGAAATTGATTTATTGTTGTGTTGAAATTTATATTTCTTTGAAGTGAAAATACATCGAAAATATCGTTTAAATCAAGAATGTTAAAACTCAAATTTTTTAATTAAATTTTTTTCTTCGGAGTCGAAAAAAATAAAAACGTAACCAAAAACTGTTCCTGATCCAATAACGGCCAATCCTGGAAGTCAACGAAGTACAATCCAGAAAGGACCGCCAACGATACAGAGAACCACCTGAGGAAGTCTTCGGCTCCCATCTTCAAGGACTCTACCAGAGATCGTAACTATGAAGACCACAAATTTTTGGACCAACCTACTACAAAATTCAGCGGAGACAACGACGGTGATATTGGGATTTAGCAAATACGAATTCACACAACAACGGATCAACGAAGAAAATTAAGTTTTGTAAGGTAATATAGGTGTAGTTAAATTATTTTTTACGTATATTTTGAATTGCAAGTTTGAGGTGGTGATATAAAGTTGTTTTTCCCTTCCCATTTAATAATACATGTCAAATTTAATAAATATATTAGAAAGTAAAATCGGTGAATATAGTATTGAGAAAGAAGAATTGGAGGAATTGTTGAAGAAGTTTGAAGGGGAAAAAGTTGTAGATTTGAAAATAGAGAAATATAATCTTCCTTATTACACGTATTTTACAGGTAAAATAATATTAGAGTCCTTCACAATTGATATCTCAGGTAGAATAGAGGAAATTAGTTCATTTAAATATATTAAAATATCTGATTCGACACCAAATTACTTTTCGAATAGAATATATAGTTCGTTGGAATCAGAGAAAAAATTTGTAAATAGATTCTTAAAATAAAAATAATAAAATTTTAAAAGAATTAGAAAACTGGATAAAAAAGAAAAAGTACCAGAAAATAAAAATATTGAATCTAAAGAACAAAATCTAGTAAAAAATATCGACAAAGAAAAAGAAGAAAGTAAAAAATTTATACCCATCACAAATATTGAAAATAATTTATTAGGCTTTAAAAAAATTGAAGAAATTATGTCGAGTGTTAATGAAATTAAACCTCTTCAGGCTCCATTAGGAAAGGTA
This sequence comes from Ericerus pela, assembly GCA_011428145.1. Taxonomy (NCBI): domain Eukaryota; kingdom Metazoa; phylum Arthropoda; class Insecta; order Hemiptera; family Coccidae; genus Ericerus; species Ericerus pela. Next base: position 435,396 of record WOFM01000057.1, on the reverse strand, counting down.
TTCAATGGAAAATATTACTTAGATTGGAGACGTATGATTATTTCGGCCATTAGGGGTGCTGGTTACTACGACATTTTTGGAGAACACGAATTTTTGGAACCATACATATCACATATTGATGATTTGAACTTTAGGCCTAATAAGGAAATGATTAATTATTGTAAAATGCAAGACAATGCCAAAGCATTTGTCCTTGAAAGGGTTTCGAACGACATCACCAAACAAATCCGAGATTGTAATACAGCCATAATGATGCTAAAAAAATTGGATAATATTTATGGTACAAAAACATCGGTTACAGCCAACATGGCTAAATCAAAATGGATGGAATTCGATTTCAACCTGGGGGAAATATGAGAGGATTTCTAAAAAAATGGGACGAACTTGTTACGGATGTAAGAGATAGTGGAAAGGAAGTGAAAGAAGAGGAAGAATTAGAAAACTTACAACTTGCACTGTGTTATGAACAGGCATTGGCCAAAATGCAGTTTGAAAGTCTACCCCAATGAACGAAATATCGATAATTTTAAAAGAATTTTAAGGGAAGATGCTGATCAAAAATTTAGAGATCAGACATTAAAGAAACAGAATAATAATTACCCAAATAATAATAATAATGGTTACAGAAATAATGGTAATGGCAATAATAATAATAATTATAGAGGTCGTAATAATAATTATCGAGGAAGGAATAATTACAGAGGTAATAATTATAATAACTATAGAGGCAACAATCGAAATTATGGTACGATTAGTAATGCAAATGGGAATGAACCAAATTTGCAAAATAATAATACTAATAATACAAATAGCAATGGCAATGGAAATTATAGGGGAAATAATTATAGAAACAATGGAAGTTACCGCGGAAATAATTATAGAGGTAATAATAAAAATTATAACCAAAACAACCCCAAGTGTTACAAATGTGGTCAAAATGGGCATATAGCCCAAAACTGTAATAACAATAATACTCAACAAAACAGTAATAATAATAATACGAATGCAAATCAAAATAATTATCCACCGAAAATAACCCAAAATAATAATACTGCCTCAAACAAAAAAGAGAATCCCGAATAACAGGTAAAAATGTCCTGTATGGTCAGAAAACACGTAGATAATTCAAATGAATGGTTGTTAAATAAATTAATTAAAAAAAATGAAATAAATGAAGATTATATTCAACTAGAACATAAGGCAATTTTGGATGGAGCTGCAGAAGTGCACCTAACAGCAGACCTAAATAAATTGAATAATATTAAAAAATTTGTCACCCCTGTAAAACTACAATGTGCGGGCAAAAATGCTTTCTTGTATGCCACCCATACTGGTCAAATGACAATCAAAATTGAAAATTACAATAAAATTCAATCATTAATTGAACTAAATGATGTACACTACGTACCCGATTTAAATACAGACATAATTAGTGCAATAAAAATCACGAACACGGGTACAGTAAATATTGATCAGCAAAAAAATTGTGCTAATATATATTTTATAGAAAATGGGGAAACTTTAATAACTGCCCCAAAAGAAAATGGAATATTTTATATTCATTACAATATTCATAATATAAATATTACAAAAATTAATGAAAATGAATACATTAATCAAGAATTAATAAGCACTACACAAATATGTCCAGTAACCCAAGAAAATGAGGATGAATGGGAGGATTTTACAATAGAGTTAGAAATACAAGAAGTCGAAAACCCGATTGAAAATAATAATCTAGATTCATTTGAGGGGGGTGAAAATAGTAATACGACCAATGAAGAAAATATACCAAATGATGAAAAATCAAATATCAATGATAATACTGATGGTATAAACGATACTTCAAATAATAATAATAATACATTTAATAAAAAAATGATTATACATAGAAGGCTGGGTCATTTAAATGCACGCTATATCCAAAAATTAAAAAACTTATCTGTTGGAATTCCAGAAAATATGAATTTTAGAGACGATGATTTTAAAAACTGCCAAATATGTTGCATTGCAAATAATACGAGACTAGGGCATAATGGAATGAGGACAAAACCATCCAGAAAACTTGAAATAACATCATCAGATATAATGGGTCCATTTACACCATCGATTGCTAATCAAAAATATATTTTAACTTTTATCGATCATTACTCAAAATACACATTCGTCATGCCCATTACAACAAAAAATCAAGTAGCAATAGAATTTAAAAATATGATAATGTCTATGAAAAATAAATTCCCAAATTTCCCTATTGGAACCATTAGATGTGACAACGCGAAAGAATACACAGATGCTAAAATAGTAAATTATTGTCTAGAAAATGGAATAACAATGGATTACGTAGTTCCTTATTCTCCGAGTTGAATGGTGTAGCCGAAAGGCAGAACCAGACACTCATGAGAAGAGTAAGAGCTATGCTCATTGATGCCAACCTGGACATTAAATACTGGTCATATGCAATTGTCACATCAGCATATTTATTAAATCGCTCACCAACAAAAGCAAACGTGGACTTTAAAACTCCGTATGAATTATTTTATGGCACAAAACCGAATTTGAAAAATTTAAAAGTATTTGGTTCTCTAACATATCGTCACATCCCTTTTGAAGTACGTAAACAAAATGCAACTAAAGCAAAGGCAAAATCTAAAAACAAAATTGATCCAAAGTTGGCACCGAGAGCAGAAAAAAGCATAATGATGGGATACACTAATACTGGATATTGTCTGAGAGACCCTTTTGAAACAAAGGCGTATATTGCATGTGACGTAAGGGTGGATGAGTCTCAAAATATAAAATCTTTGGAAACATCCAACAGAAAGTTAATAATTAAACCGACAAATTACGAAAAAGATTTAGGAATTATAAACCCAATAATAATGAATATTAATGTCAACTATAATAAAACATACATAGAAGATTGCGTCCCAAAAAGCTTTAATGAAATTAATAATAATCCGTTTAGAATAGAATGGGTAAACACTATGACGAATATAATTCATTAAATGATATGAATGTTTGGGAAATTGTGGATTATGATAGGCAAAAATTAATTGATACTAGGTGGATATTTACAATTAAATACAATGAATATGGAAATCCAAAACCAAAAGCCAGATTGGTAGCAAGAGGATTCAAAGATAGAACCGAGTATAGTATTACAGAAACACATGGTCCTGTTGCATCAATTAGTACAATTAGATGGTTGCTCTCTATAGTTAATAAATTAAAATTAATTCTTGTGCAATATGATGTCAAAACGGCGTACTTAAATTCCCCAATTATAAAACCTATTTATGTAAAAAAACCAGAGGGGATAAACATCAATTCGAATCAAGTTCTTGAACTGAAAAAATCGATATATGGACTAAAAACGTCAAGTAAATCTTGGTACGATCTGCTTGACTATAAAATTAAGGAAATGGGTTTTGAAAAAACAAAAGCGGATAGATGCCTATATCAAATGAATAAAGAAAACGAAAAAACATATTTTTTAAGCTATGTAGATGATATTCTGATAGCTTCAAACTCACAAATAGCAATTACAAAAATTAATGAACAACTGGAAAAGTCTTTCACCATTACAATCATAAATAATCCAAAATTTTTTGTAGGGTTGGAAATAGAAAGAAACATAGAGAATAGAACAATAATCCTATCCCAAAATAAACATATTGAAAAAATGATTAAAAAATTTGGAATTTCAGAAATCAAAAAGACAAACACCCCAATGGAAACTGCCCTTAAAATAGAAAAAGTTGAAAATGGAAGGGATGACACAGAATACAGATCGATGATTGGTGGATTATTGTACCTAGCCAGACTAACCAGACCTGATATATTATTTCCTGTAAATTTTTTTTTCACACTACCAAAATAATTCAAATGATACTCTAAAAAATTACCTAAGAAGAATATTTAGGTATGTCAGTTCTACAAAAAATTACAATATAACGTATAAATCCGAGGGAGACGGAATACAAGCATATATTGACGCTTCATATGCCCCTCAAGTAGATGAAAACAATATTGAGTTAAACAATTTACAAAAAGGGAAATCAATTACTGGCTTTATGATTTTTGCAAATGGGGATTTGATAGAGTGGAATTGTTCAAAACAAACAATCCACGCTTCATCCAGTACCGCTGCAGAAATTATAGCAGTTTTTGACACACTCGATATAATAAAGGTAATTCAATACATGAACTTTGAAATTTTTGGGAAAAAATAATCGTAGACGTAATGGAGGATAATATATCAACTCAAAAAATTTGCTCTGGTGGAAGTCAGAAGAAATCGCGGGCTCTTATGATAAAATGTTACTCGATTTTAGAGGCCATGGAAGAGAAAATAATCCATTTCAGATCCGTTAATTCTGAAAATCAACTTGCTGATTTACTTACGAAATCTTTAGACAGAACAAAATTAGAAAATTTAATTGTAAAAGTGCTAGAAAATACGAATCTATTCACATAATATTAAATACATTTATTTGTGAAAAAGGAAAATAACCGTCCAAAAAAGTCAAGTTGTACCAAGTCAAAATTATAAAGTCCAAACTTGAAACATATTGTACAGGAAATAATACTCTCATATTGTTCATAAATAATACTCATGAGAAAAATACACTCGAAAATACTTGTCGAAGAAAAATACACGATTTTATTATAAACCCAACAATGAAAACAGAATTAAAATCGAACAAGCTTAAACCCTACAAACGCTAATAATAGAAATAACATACAACTTTGAACAAGCGTGAGAAAAATCCACGACAAATTCCCACACAAGAGTATGAAAGGAAAATCTGAACAATATACGACAGATAAAAACTCATTACACGACCTCAATAAAGATAAACCAAATAGCTTGCCTTATCCAAAAATAAACATGTCAAACGCCACCTCAAACACAAAAGAGAAACGTAAAAGATAAAGCTAACGGACATCATATATTATCGCTTCATATTATTACATGCCAATTTATAGATAAAATCCTTAAACGTAACGTTTCCGATAAATGCTCGTGTACCTTTTAAAATCTTTTGTTAATTTTATTTTCTTGTGATTTTTTTTTATTCTTTTTATTTATTTTCTACACTCGTAAATGTTCGAGAAAATATTCGAGCACACTTCTTAATGAATCATCTATTAGTCATTTATGTATACGAAAATTTTTTTTGCATGTTACCAATTTTTATAATTTTATTTTTTTTCTTGTTTATTTGCAGATACCATATATTATTCTATATATCACATATTAATGTTCTATACTCATTGCATGTTACCATATTTATGTACTTACCTATTATTTTTTATTTTTTTTTATTTATTTCATTTCATTTTTCGAAGCACAGCAAACAAAATTTTTTTGAAATCAAAGTTACCTTAATAATACGATGTGAATTTTTTTAAATTTTTTATTATGCATATATCATTTTTATACTGAATATTTTTTTTAAAAATAATAATAATTCGTTTATTTTCAGAGAATATGATGAAGAACTCAATCGGTAAAATTTCAGGGGGGTGTTGATACGAAATCCCACCTCATCTCATTCTTCATCATCATCATCACGTCAATCTATATATATATGTCACACATACACTCTCGTCACAAAGTGCTTCCCCTACCATTCTCGATCCGCTTTCGCTGTTGCTTCGCCATTTCATATTAATTCATATTTTATTTCCAAATGTAATTTTAGTCTGCTAATAAATTCTGTCGTGAATACTTCTCTCTTACTCTTTTTTGTTCTTTGTCATTACCGCCTCACATCACTTTTTTAGTCCTTGTACCATCAACCTCACATCACTTGGCATTTCAAAACAGACTGTTGATACGAAATCCCACCTCATCTCATTCTTCATCATCATCATCATATCATTCTATATATATATATGTCATATGTACAGTCTAGTCACGAAGTGTTTCCCCTTCTACTTCTGATCGGATATCACTGTTGCTTCGCCATTTACATTTTTGTTTGTCAAATATATTTTAGTCGCGAAATAAATGTCTTAAAAGAAGAAAGTCTCAAGTTCTTTCGATCCTCGTTCTGCATACCTCACATCATGGTAGCCATCGCTACGGTAGAACTTTGAGGAGAGATTTAGAAAATTCAAATCGATGGAATAATTATTTTTTTTTTTGAAATTTAATTCACTGCTGTGCGTAAAATTTTTTATGTTTTTTATTGAGCAATACACGAAAAGTTATCGTGTTTTTTCGAGAATTAACTCGAATTTTAATTTATTTTGAAAAATCAAAATTTAAATTGAAGAAGAATAGCTGAAGTTCCAGACTCAATAACGGCCAATACTGGAAGTCATCGAACGCTAAATCCAGAGGGACCGCCAAAGAGATCGTGAGAACAGCCAAAGGAAACCTGCTCCCGTCATCGAGGACTCATCGTAGATCCAACATCGAAGACCCAATTTTTCGGACAACCCAGAGCAAAATTTAGGCAGGAAGTACGGAGGTCAACAGCATAAAAAATGTAAATCGTTCGTCAGCACAGCAGCAGAATAAAGTAAAACCATTGTAAAGGTAATATTGGTTGAAATTATTTATTTTTCGTATTTTGTAATTGTGTTTGAAGTAAGGCCAAGAAATTAAACATATTTAAAAAATTATATGTCCCAAATAATAAACTTGTCTAAATGTAAGATTGGTGAATATAATATTAAAAAGGAAGACTTAGAGGAATTAGTGAAAAAGTTCGAAGGAGAAAGAGTAGTTGATTTGAAAACAGAAATTTATAATTTACCCCACGTTAAATATTTCACAGGTGAAATAATATTAGAATCCTTTGTGATAGATATATCCGGGAGAATTGAGGAAATTAGTAGTTTGAAATATATTATAATTTCAGAATCTTCAGTAAATTATTTTTCGAACAGAATTTATAGTTCTGCTAAATCGAAAGAAAAATTTATGAACAGATTCTTTAATTAAATAAATTTAGAAAAACTGGATAAAAAAGAAAATCGTGAGGAGAAAAATTTGATAGAAAAACTGGAAAAAGAGTCAATTGAAAATAAAAAATACACACCTATCAGTAATAAAGAAAATAATTTATTAGGTTTTTATAAAATAGAGGAAAAAATGGCATCCCCGAACGAAATTAAACCCATACAAGCCCCACTCGGAAAAGTTTTTAACGGAAAATACTACTTAGATTGGCGTAGAATGATTATATCGGCCATCCGGGGTGCGGGATATTATGATATCTTTGGGGAACACGAATTTTTACAGCCATATATAGAAAATATAGATGATCTAAACTTTCGGCCAAACAAAGATATGTTAAATTACTGCAAAATGCAGGATAACGCCAAAGCGTTTGTACTAGAAAGAGTGTCCATTGATATAACGAAACAAATACGAGACTGTAATACCGCAATATTAATGCTAAAAAAATTAGATAATATTTATGGGACTGAAACCTCAGTAACAGCTAATATGGCAAAAGCAAAATGGTTAGAATTTAGATTTCAGCCAGGTGGCAATATGAAGGGTTTCTTAAAGAAATGGGATGAACTTGTAACAGACGTGAGAGACAGTGGGAAAGAAGTTACTGAACCCGAAGAGTTGGAAAATTTACAATTGGCATTATGTTACGAGCAGCAAATTGCCAAAATACAATACGAAAGCCTACCTCCTAATGAAAAAAATTTGGATAATTTTAAAAGGATATTAAGAGAGGATTCAGACCAAAAATATAGGGACCAAACTTTAAAAAAGAATAATAATGGCAATAACCAATCGAATAATACGTATAGAAATAATAATGGTACCGGAAATAATAATAGATATAACTACAGAGGCAGATACAATAATAATTATCGTGGTAGAAATAATTACAGAAACCAAAATAATAATTATAATAACTTTAGAAATGGAAATAGAAATGGTTTTAATTATAATGGTCAAAATGGAAATAATAATAGTAATCCGTCAGAACAAAGCCAAAATAATGGAAATACGAATAATAATAATAATGGTAATAATAACTATAGGGGAAACAATTATAGAGGAAACCCCAATTATAGAGGAAATAATTACAGAGGCAATGGTAGAAATAATAACCAAAGTAATCCTAAATGTTATAAGTGTGGGCAATTTGGTCACATAGCACAAAATTGTATGAATAATAATTCCCAAGGAAATAATAACAATGAAACTACTAACAATAATCAGGGGAATTATCCACCAAAGTGTTGCGAGTGTAATTCGTTAATTCGAATTTACTTCAGCAAATAAGATAATTTCTTTTATATTATCTTTTATTAATATTTCACGTTAATTATTACAACACTTCGAAATTATACTTAATACTATTTCTTAAGACTAATGAAACCTAATGTTCACAACAGCTAGTGTGAACCCTAACTTGTCTACTTGACTGTAGGTTTAGGAATGATCATGTCTTCCAAATGAGGACACGACATCACCTTCGTTTTCATTGTTTTATCAAATATGGCCGACCAAAAAGGTGGCGTGATACAGAACATCCGCCAAATATGATGACATGAAATAGTCAGCATATCTGGTGGTGTCTGATCGTGAGAAGCAATTCGGTATATAGACAGCTATTATTCTAAGAATTAAGAATAATAGTTGTCTATATTTTGTTCGACACGTTTCTGTAGACGAACTGATTTGTCTGCAGAAACGGGACGGAACACAAAGGTAAATTCAAATTCATCTAATAATAATAAGAAAGAAAGTTCAGACCAACAGGTAAAAATGTCCTGTATGGTGAAAAAATTTAATAGTAATGGAGATTGGTTATTAAATGAATTAACTAATGAAAATAAACAATATTTCGATGAAAATTACGAAACATTAAATAATAGGGCAATTCTTGATGGAGCCGCAGAAGTGCATTTAACTTCCGATCTCAGTAAATTAATGGATATTAAAAAATTCGTAACCCCAATTAAATTACAGTGTGCGGGTAGAACTACTTTTTTATATGCCACACATACTGGTGGAATGATCATTAAAATCGAAAATTCCAAAAAAACTCAATCATTGATAGAACTAAACGACGTTCATTATGTGCCGGATTTGAACTTGGATATTATCTCAGCCATCAAAATAACAAATACAGGCATAATCAATATCGACCAACAAAAAGAAATAGCGAACATATATTTTATTGAAACAGCAGAAATAATTATTACCGCCAAAAAAGAAGAGGGAATATTCTACATATACTATAATGTCGAAAATAATGATATAAAAAAAGAAATAAATAAACAGGATTATATGGATAAAAAAAACGTAATATGTGCCCCTGTTACCCAAGATACTAATGACGAATGGGATGATTTCACGGTAGAAATGGAAATTATTGAAGAAAACGAGAATACCCAATCATCTAAGGGGGGTGACGAAATTGAAATAACAACTGAACCCAATGAAAATAATAATACAGATGAACCCAAAATTAATAATAATAATATAAATAAAAAAGTAATAATGCACAGAAGATTAGGACATTTAAATGCCAGATATTTACAAAAATTGAAAAATTTAGCAATTGGAATACCTGAAAACATTAATTTTAGAGATGAAGATTTTGTAAACTGTCAAATATGTTGTATAGCCAATAATTCAAAACTGGGTCATACAGGGATAAGAACTAAACCAACCCGAAAATTGGAATTAACATCGTCAGATATTATGGGTCCATTTATGCCCTCAGTAGCCAATCAAAAATATATTTTAACATTCATAGACCATTTTTCGAAATATACATTTGTCAAACCCATAGCCAATAAGAGTCAGGTAACAAGAGAATTCAAAAACATTATAATGTCTATGAAAAATAAATTTCCAGAATACCCCATAGGGACAATAAGGTGCGATAATGCAAAAGAATACACCGATACAAAAATAATAAACTATTGTAGAGAAATAGGCATAACAATGGATTATGTGGTTCCATATTCTCCCGAATTGAATGGTGTTGCCGAGAGGCAAAATCAAACTTTAATGAGGAGAGTAAGGGCCATGTTAATTGATGCTAATCTCGATATAAAATATTGGTCTTATGCCGTCGTAACAGCAGCCTATTTGATCAATAGATCCCCTACCAAAGCTAATGAAGGGTTCAAGACACCATACGAATTATTTTATGGAAGGAAACCAAACCTAAAAAACTTAAAGGTATTTGGTGCACTCACGTATAGACATATACCCATAGAAGTAAGGAAACAAAACGCCACAAAGGCGAAATCAAAATCAAAAGACAAAATTGACCCAAAATTGGCACACAGGGCAGAAAAGAACATATTGATGGGATACACAAACACAGGGTATTGTCTGGGAGATCCATATAATTCAAAATCACATATATCATGCGACGTTAAAGTAGATAAAAGCCAGAATATAAAATCACTCTTAATTAACAAAAAACCTCTTACAATAAAATCAGCAGATTATGATTATGATTTAGGAATAATAAATCCTATAGTAATGAATGTAAAAGTAAAATATAGCAAGGCCTACATAGAAGATAATATACCAAAAACATTCTCGGAAATTGAAACTAACCCTTTTAGAGAAGAATGGATAAAGGCCATTAATGACGAATTTGGTTCTCTCGATGATTTGAAAGTGTGGAAAGTAGTAGATTATGATCGCCAAAAATTAATTGATACAAGGTGGATCTTTACTATAAAATTTGACGAGTTCGGGAACCCAAAACCTAAAGCTAGACTTGTGGCACGTGGCTTTAAGGATCAAACAGAATATGGCATTGCGGAAACTCACAGACCTGTAGCATCCATAGGTACTATAAGGTTATTATTATCAATCGTAAATAAGGAAAAATTAATAATGATTCAATACGACGTAAAAACTGCCTATCTAAATTCACCAATTATAAAACCCATTTTTGTTAAAAGACCAGAAGGTATTAATATCAATAAAAATCAGGTACTAGAACTGCAAAAATCAATTTACCGCTTAAAAACTTCTAGCAAATCGTGGTATGACTTACTGGACATTAAAGTAAAAGAAATGGGATTTGAAAAAACTAAAAGCAACAGATGCTTTTACATAATGAAAAATAATGAAGAAAAAACATATTTCCTAAGTTATGTAGACGATATATTAATAGCATCAAATTCACAATCGGCCATTACGAGAATAAATGAAGAATTGCAAAAAGACTTTACAATTACGATAACAAATAATCCAAAATTTTTTGTGGGCCTAGAAATAATGAGAGACATTGAAAACAACACAATAATAATTTCGCAATATAAACACATAGAAAAGATGATCAAAAAATTTGGAATCTCTGAACTCAAAAATACTAATACACCCATGGAAACAGGATTAAAAATTGACAAAACACAAAATGGCAGGGATGATACAGAGTATAGATCAATGATAGGGGGACTACTTTATTTAGCAAGACTTACGAGGCCGGACATATTATTCCCAGTGAATTTCTTCTCCCATTTTCAGAATAATTCAAACGATACCTTAAAAAATTATGTAAAAAGGATATTCAGATACGTCAATACAACTAAAAATTATAATCTTAAATATACATCAAAAGGGGATGGAATACAAGCGTATATTGATGCATCTTACGCACCCCAGGTTGACGATAAAAATATAGAATTACAGAATTTGGATAAAGGGAAGTCAATAACTGGATTTATGCTATTCGCCTATGGAGACTTGGTGGAGTGGAATTGCTGCAAACAGACTATTCACGCCTCATCGAGTACCGCGGCTGAAATAATTGCAGTTTTTGACACCCTCGATACGATTAAAGTAATGCAGTATATGAATTTCGAGATTTTTGGGGAAAAATTAATAGTAGATATTATGGAAGATAACATTTCAACACAGAAAATATGTTCTGGGGGAAGTCAAAGAAAGTCGAGAGCCCTAATGATCAAGTGCTACTCCATTTTGGAAGCCTTTGAAGAAAAAATTATATTTTTTAGAACAGTCACATCTGAGAATCAATTAGCAGATATCCTAACAAAATCATTAGATCGATCAAAATTTGAAAACATAATTGTGAAAATATTAAACAAAACGAATATATACACATAATATTGAGTTCATGTCAAAATTAGTACATGTCCAAAAAATTTTCCTATTTCAAATACAAGTCGTAAAATGTTCAAAAGTAAGTCATAACACGAAAATATTTGCTGAAAAATTAACCTTCAATCATTGTCAAATATAATACTTAATAAGACCATTTACCAGAAAATACTTGTAACAGATAAATACTCAACATCTCAAAAATTTTAACAAAGAAAAAAGTAGAAAAATCGAGCAAGAATAAACCCTACAATTCGCATAATAAAAACCCTATACATTTTCCAACAAGCGTGAGAGAAATACACGAAATATTCCCACACGAAATATGAAAGGAAACTCTTCAACAATAAATACAATAGAGATAAAAACCTATTACATGACCGCAAATTAAGATAAATCGAAAACGTTGCCTTATCTCAAAACATATTAGATGCCACTTCAAATACAATACAACGTACGAAAAATAATATACGATGCAACGAATGTTATTCTACAATCTTTTTCCTGTTTATATTTAAGATAAAATACGTAACGTACGCTCAATCCATTGAACCCATAGTGGAAAAACCTTTTGTCATATTTTTTTCTCTCGTCTTCTTTTATTTTCATTTATTCGTATAATATGTTCGTGAATATTTTTTTGAATTCCTTTTTCTCTCGACTCAAATTATACGAGCGAAAACTTATATATTATTCGAAATATTTTAATAATTTTGCATGTTACCATTTTTTTATATTTTTTATTTTTTTTTATAAATTACATATATATACCATATACAATTTACGTACACGATAGTGTTCATTATTACATGCATGTTACCATATTTGTATACATATTTATTTATTTATTTATTTGTTTTTACTAATTTGTTTTTACCAATTTTTTCTTTGAAGCACAGCGCAATAAAATTTTTTTTATAAAAACTCAAGTTACCAAAAATAATAAACAAACAATGTCAATATTTTTCGAAATTTTTTATTATGCATATATTTTTTGTACTTGTATTTTTTTTATATTTAATATTTTTTTTAAATAATAATGATTAATTCGTTTTCAGGGAACATGATGAAGAAATTATTCAGTAAAATTTCAGGGGGGTGTTGATACGAAATCCCACCTCATCTCATTCTTCATCATCATCATCATATCATTCTATATATATATGTCATATGTACAGTCTAGTCACAAAGTGTTTCCCCTTCTACTTTCGATTGGATATCGCTGTTGCTTCGCCATTTACATTTTCGTTTGTCAAATATATTTTAGTCGCGAAATAAATGTCTTAAAAGAAGAAAGTCTCAAGTTCTTTCGATCCTCGTTCTGCATACCTCACATCACAGACAATTCATCATTACATAAAATGTTAGGCGAAAGGACCAAATAAGCTGCACATAAAACAAAGTGTAACAGCATAATAAAATAAACAAATAATAATGTCTCGGGACAAGATAATACTAAAATGAGCAGGTTTGTAATACAACTGAGGATAAAAACAACAAATTACTGTAAAATGTATATCTATATTCTTTATATTTGTACATAAAGATATAGTAAGGAAGGAAATGGAATAATTTCATTCCCTGAAAATAAAGAAATTTTATACAAATCAGCCCTCCATAACATATAATATCCTCAAAGTCTGTACCATCTTCTCCCCCCACTATGTTCACATGCTTGGTATATTGCTAGTGTTGGCTCTTTTGGAACAGAGTATAGTATAATTATTCAAGAACTTGATAAAACTAAGTATGAAATTAGTACCTAATAAACAATCAATAATATTTGCTCTGAATTTGTATTTTTAGTATTGAAATGCTTTTAGAGTTGGTTTGTGAGTATGTGTCCACTACCCAATTTTTAACAAGCCACTAGGTAGATAATGAGAGTAAAGAAAGTGGAGGGAGTAAATGGTAATTAAAAATTAAGTGGAGGTGATAACATTGTTCCATTGTTTATGGAGCAAATATGAAGTTGAAAGAAAATGAAATAAATACATTATTTTTATGGACTGCTTAAGGAAATTACTTTTAATTTTTATTCATTTTCAGTGTTTCCATCGTGTTTTTACAAAGTGTGAAACATGGATTTTTTGTTCCATTATTGTCAGAAAATCAAATGATAATTAAGTATAAGTAATTACTGATATTGATTTCGAGTTAAAATTTATCATATTTTGAACCATACCAACCCAAATTGCTGGAAAATCTACCCGACCCTGCCCATAGGTTGTTCCATGACAACAAAATTAATAAATAGATTTTCAATAGAACCTACTTAAAAGAACAGAGTGAGACAGAGAATCATATCTATCTCACCGCCAATTGTTGTCAGATGATGAACCACGAAATGGGGAGTTTTTTCAATCCTATTTTCTACTTCTCTTCATTTGGTTTAGGAAATGTTTTGTCCATTTTCTGTTTTATCAGATAGTAAAAATTGGTAATATTACCCACAGGGGAGTTACAGACTTCCTTAATACCAATAAATCTCCTTTGGAATAACACTATTCCGTCTAGAAAATTTCATGAAAACCTGTTTGATGGTTCTGGAGTGATAGTGTTTCCAACAGTTTTTTTTTAGTCCACAGTATTTTATAATTTGTTAAGTAATTGCATTATTTTGATTAAAATTTATGGTATTAAAATCATGTACCTAGGTATGGAAGAAATCAGTCGTTCTGACCTAGCCAAACTTGGGGTAAAATTTTAACTTTCTTGTCTCCAAACTAGGAACAACCATGAACCATGGTTGTATTGACTGTTCATTCTGAATGTACTCCAGGAGAGAGGGCATTCTGGAATTAGTTAAAATTGGAGCCCAGATTTATTAGTTTCCTGTTGCATTAATTTTTTTTTTCGAATTGTTTTTGAATAACTTTTATGTTGCCTACTTTGAAATTTCTATAATTTTGTATTGTGGATGCATTGGTAAACTATGTATACTAATGGAGTAATGCTGTACTTATTAGATTTTTTTTTATTGTTCTAATCCCTCCTTTACACACAACATAGCCATGTTACCCAGTGCTTAGAACTTTATGATACCAGTGCTATGGAATAGTGTGGTCAATATCTGTGTCCCTGTGGTTTTCCAGTGTGAATTTTCCAATCACATGTGAAAGCACCAATTAAACTCAACCACATACTCTGCCATTTTGGATCAGGAAAGTGATGGTAAGGCTGTTCACACCACACAGTATAAAATATAATAGAAGATGCATGCTCATCTGACTGCTGAAATCAAAAATGGCACCACTTTTGAAGCCATTGTCCCCACTCCTACAGTACCAAATTTGAATTTACTAGGTACTCATTTGGGCCCATGGGCAATAATCATACTTTTTTTTCAAATAATTCAATCAAATAGATCTATCTTCTTCTATATAAATAAAAAAGAATGTCAAAATGTGTGTGTTATGGATAATTTCAGGAACTACTGAACCATTTTTCTGAAACTTTTGTAATAAATTTATTTTATTCCCATAAATAATGTTATCCATCTCCGATGTCTCTAGCTCTTTGGGGGGCAAATATGTATCAAAAAAACTAAATGAAGGCCATTTTTTAATTTACAGCAAAAATTAAAAAAATGATATTACCTCTCTCTCACCTCATTTATCCTTGAATGAATAATTTAGAAAACAAGACCTGTCAATTTGTAGATAACTGAAGATACAAGAGCTTCAAAACTGAGCGTTTTCTTAAAATCAATGGTTTGTGACGTCATTTTTTCTGGATTTTTTTTATCTTTGTTTTTTCACCCTAATGGGCGATGTTGGCTATTGCGGCGTTGAGCTATTTTATAAAATTTTAATTAAATGTCATAAGTCTCTAAAAAATTTCGGCACTGAAACTAATGGTTTTGGCTAGTGGATATCTTTGGCTTTTTGACAGAATTTAATTTATTTATTACATGATTCATCAATTTCATTAAATTCAAGAAATTCAATATACCATTACTTTAAATGAAACATTGAAAATTTAAATATGTTAAATGAATATCTTTTTTGAGAATTCAAAACATTGGACTTTGAAAATAACAGAGTATACAAAAAGAAAAACATTTTTCACATTTCTCAGGACTTCAGTTGTACAGAACTAAGTTCCTATTCTTTCCATACTTGATTAAAATTTATCGAGAGGAAATGCGAGAGAACTGTTGATTGCAGAGAGTGGCAATTTAGGAGAGACATCTAAGTATGTTAGTTGAAGATTTTGTGAAAATTTGGCTAAAATCTTTTGGATGGTTTTCGAGATATTGCTGAAATTCCGCAACTAAGTTGAATTCATTTTAATATCATTTAAATCACTCAATCTGAACAGAATTTCAGCAATATCTCGAAAACCACACGTAGGATCTCAGCCAAATTTTCACATAATCTTAAACTAATATACCTTAATGTCTCCGCAAAATTTCAGTTTATCACAATCAACAGTTCTCTCGCAATTCCTCTCGATAACTTCGAATTCCCCAAAAATTAGCGCAACAATTTCAGTAGATTTAGCACCAAAAATACGAAAATTATTTTTTTGTTTAGCAGCAGTAAGTTAATGATGTAAATAAATCAGTATAAATTTACCAGTATCTTTCCAAAATAATATAAGGAGTGAAGATTTCCCAACAAAATGCCATGAGGACAAACAAAAATTAAACGATGAAAAAATAAAAATAATGACGTCAAGATAACGTTCAGTATTGAAGCTCTCGTGTAACAAGAAGTACAAACATAATCTTTGACTATTTATACGAATATGGATTGAGCTTAATAAGGGTGACAGATGAAGGCAACATAATGAATATCATTGGCAGAAGGTGATTTTTATTACGAAAAGTTTGACAACTTCACCATATTAATTTATACCAAAAATTTTTAATTTTCGTGAAAATTACTTTATTCCTCACTTTTTATTAATCTTTCAAGCATTGAGGATGTCAAAAATCGTCAATAAAAAGAAAAATAGAAAAGAAATTGTTCCTCCAGTGATACTTATTTATAAGAGATATATTGCCTTCACATTCTTATCACTATACTCAGGTCCATATGGTTAAACATATTTAAAGAACCTAATACAAACTTTACTAATACTGAAATCCTTTCAGTAATTGGATTTGAGATGGACCGGTTCTTACATGGCACATTAATACCACAGAGTATTAAATAAAATAGAGGACGCATGATTAACAAAAAATGGCACCATTTTCACGATCAAAATATTCGCCATTGCTCATTTTTATCTACAAAATTCATGCTGATTTTGATTTCTAAATTAATAGTTATATTTATTCATTTGTTTAATTATTTGAAAAAAAATTCTGATTATTGCCTATAGGCCGAATGAGGGGCAAGGAAATTTGGTACCAAAGGAGTGGGGACAAATAGCTTCGAAAGTGGTGCATTTTTCATTGCAGCGTTTAAATCAACGAGCGTCCTTTATTTTATTTAATACTCTGTGATTAATACAACCATAAGTGTAAAAGAATAATGAGCTAAAAATAACATTGAGTGACGTAATGAAATTTGAGCATAATGTTTTTTTCTTCAATTCTCTGCGAGACTCGTCAAAATTTAAGAGACAAAATTATGACTTCATTACTTTATCTTTTAATCATAATTAAAATCAAATTTTTCAAATTTAATCTGCTCAATTGGTTATTTTTCAAGAGGAATGTCCATTCAGTTCTTTTCATAGCCCACGAGAACAATTTTCTTTCCACTTCCATTGGATCCATTTTTCTTCTATTGAGAGCAAGTCTCGGAAGTAACAAATACAGATGATTTCAATCATTAGTTTTATTAAAACATAAAACTCAACATGTAAATTCTATCACTAAATTTCCATTAAATTTTCAATTTTCGTTAGCACTTCATTATTATGTGAACCTAAGAACAAATAAAAAGACAAATGAAAATGGGTTCTCTTTCTTTTTGAAAGAATTTCTAATATATAAAAAGGACTTACTGTTAGCTGGTATAGTATACTGACTGCCAATCAAACAATCTTTTAGAACACAATTTTCTTCGATAATAACGCCGTCGCAAATAATACAATTTGTAAGAACAGAGCTGGGTAAAATTTCACCAAAATTT
This sequence comes from Ericerus pela, assembly GCA_011428145.1. Classification (NCBI taxonomy): domain Eukaryota; kingdom Metazoa; phylum Arthropoda; class Insecta; order Hemiptera; family Coccidae; genus Ericerus; species Ericerus pela. Next base: position 417,219 of record WOFM01000057.1, on the reverse strand, counting down.
TTTTATATTTTAACCAGTCCTAAATAAAAGTACGACCATAAAAATAACTTACCCTTCTTCAATCTGCACATTGTTCATTATAATACAATCTGATATTCTCGATTTTGATTGGATTACACAACCACTTCCGAATGTAGACGATTTAATAGAAGTTTTGCTAGAAATCAAGGTACCGCCTCCAACAAAACACGTTTCTTTCTCAAATTGGGTAGATTCAACTTTCGCGTCAGAAGATACGTTTGTCAATTTTTCGCCGACCAGTTTGTCCCAGTTTTCAGCAACCTAAATAACAAAAATGCCGATGGCACGCCAATCGTAAAGGTAGATTTCGCTTAGAATAAACAGAATTTCAGATTATTGCACAGCGGGAAGCGGATTACGTTCATTATAGGTTTTAAAAATTTTGTACTACATATAATAAAAACTTAAAAAGACCAAATATCGAAACTAATGGGCCCATTCGCCCATCTTTGAACATGAACAAGATATGAATTTAACATACCCACACGCCAAATTTAACCCTAATCAGTAAAAAAAAATACGCACTCCAGTTTGCTGACAAAATTTGTTATATCCCAAATACAATATACATATAGGCAAGGTATAATATATACTAACTTCGTTTACTAGGTACGCTCGATTAGTTTGTTAGTGTGTAAGTGTGCATGAAATGACGTCACATGTAGGAGAAGTATTTCGTTTTTTAGTACCTTTGACTGTGCGAAGTATCAAAATTAACGAAAACCTATTTAATTTTTAGTACCGGTGTTATTTTTTTTAAATAGTTTTTTTACGAGAGCGGATTGAAGAATTATTCTCAATCGTTGACATTAAAAATCTATTGGGCTCTTAGTCAACTTCCTACTGGTGACTGAAATATAATCAAGGCTGGAGATGATGAAAATCATCCTTTTCAAAATAAAAGAAAACTATTGGTAGTTGGTACTATTTTCTCATTTTAACACAGGTACCTATAAAAGTTTGATGTCTACTCGTACAGTAGCTTTTGAGAGAACTGAAAAAGAAAATATTACTGAAGATAATTGTGTGTTCACGGTTGTGAAAAAACTATCAAAGTGATAGGGCTGAAATTTTTATGATAGGAAGTCCTTTTTTAGAAATATCTGGTAGAACTTTAATGCCTATTGGTTCAGTAGTTACTGAGAAGACTGGAGAACACAATAATCATTGAAAAGTGGTTTCTCCAGAACTTTTTACATAATGGACCAAGCTAAAGTTTTCACGGTGGATTGTTCCTATTACGTGCAAGTCTGATAGAGACTTGGTGCGTAATAGTTCAGTAAACTTTTCGAGAAAACAGGAAATGAAAAAAAATTGCTGGAAACGCGATTTTTTCAGCATTTCAAGGAAACAACGAAAAGTATAGGGTTGAAATTTTCACGAAATGTAGTTCTCTTGTTGTAACAGGTTTGATAGGAGTTTGGTGCTATTAATTCAGTAGTTTTGGAGAAATATGTAAAACCAAAAAAAAAAAATGCTGAAGGAAGGCAATCCTCCTGCGTTGCTTGAAATATCATTTCAGTATTCACGGTAAAAGGCGTTTTCTGATTTTTTCTTATTTCAGTTAAACTTGTAGCAATGAAATTTCAATAGATCGATGTGTTTGTTAGATACCTATCAATAACCGATCGATGATTTTTTGTAATTGTTTAATGCATTTAGAATTTAGGATGGTTTCCGTTGAATTGTATATGTAAATTGGAAAACTGGGATTTCTAGCTAAGTATCTGAATACTATATAAAATAATTATTATACACGTGTCTCGAGTTTTTTCTACGTGTGACGTCATATTACCACTACCCACAAACCACATCCGTTTCACATATACACTGATGCAGCATACCAAGTAAACGAAGTTAATATATATATACCTTGTATGTAGGTATACCCAGAGACACGTCCAATGCCTGATCAAAAACATGACAAAGATAGAATGTTACAAATCCTTCGAGGATATATATATTCTGATGCCGACGACACAGTACAGTTTTAACATGGGGTTGTGTGTCCAGACTATAGATGCAGCATACTGGCGTACGAAATACCCCAGACAGAACACCCCAACCAATCAGAATCAAAAATCGGTGAAAAGTGAGGTACTTTGTACACCAGTGTTTATAAACAAATGCACGTTGCAAGATTTTCCTCCAATCAGATATTTAGTTGGAAGGACACATGTTTGTGGATGCGCTTTCTATAGGTTGGAACACGAAAACTGCCCATGTGTCATCTCCATCATATATATATATCCTCAAATTGTAAAATGTTTCGAAGTCGGATATTTATTACTACGCATACGTTGTAGGTTGATAATGTGTGTGTATTGGTATAGAGATGAATGTTTTCACTACAAAATATGCGCAGCTTTGGCTGCGCAAAACACTGAACAAAGGTGACTTTTTGTTGATGATGATGATGATGATGATTGAAGATACTTGTTACATTTTTATACCACAGCACATACAAAGAGTTGGACATCTCTTTAGCTATATGTCTCTGGGTTTACCATGGTATATACAGACCCAATTATGGAAATCACACCAACTATGTGAGACCCGATATCAGTCCCACAATGTTTACCGGTATTTTCATGAATGTGTAATGAAATAATGTTCACATAAAAAATCTGTAGGGGAATTGTATGCCCTGGTCTCACAAAGTTGGTGATATCCTAATACTTTCACAGATTTAATTTAATTTTAATATTCATTTCAAGAATATGACTTTTTTATTCAATTTACCTTATCATTGTAGGGTTCCAAACATTTGCATGGATAGTACTTCATAATATTTGAATCAGCATGTCTAGATATTTAAATAAGATTATATCTAACGTAGTCTGTTTGATACTTTAGGTCTTATAAGGTTAGGAATATCAATATATAAGTAGTTGCAAACCTGTTTCCTGTTTAGGTAGTTTACAGAGAGTCTAACTCAAATTTTAAAAAAATTCACTATACTCTAGCTGTATTCTATTTGAAAAAAAAAAAGTGAAAATATTTTAACTTTTTGATAACACGTTACTCCATGCCAATCTATTTGGAAAAGGGTAACCTTAGTTTTCCATAGAAGCTGATCGTTTTGTTAGGGAAGACCTCAAAAAATAGGTTAGGTCCGAAATAATTTGGACCTTTTGGACCTAACTCGATGTGTAAGTTCTGAGGAAAAGTTTTCTGCAAATGATTATATAATCATATTCTTATCACAAAGTTATTTTAATTATTCTATTTTTCAATATATTTTTTTTAGTTTTCTTTACTTGAACGCACTCTGACCTAAAACCTGAGTAGCTGACCTGAAAACTAACTTTCTGAAAACTTATCAAGAACTTACTCCTGGAGAATAACAATACCTCAAGAACAATACTTTTTTACCAAAAAGAATGAAGTTTCTATCTAAGCTAAGATGTACCTGAAGTCATAATCAACAATAGGCAATCAGCTGGTCTGATAGATCCACATTATTATACAATGTTACGCATCAATTTTGGATATTTTGTGAAGGAAACAAACATAGTTATTATGTTTCACTCAGACAAGTGGGGATATGGTTTGTGACATTAGGTACATCTTAATATTAATGTAGACAGAGTCACTAACTGAATATATACAAGACTGACAAACCTATAGTCCATTCCAAAAGTAAGGAAGCACACTGGATGCGAAACAAAGCACGCCAGTTCGTACACGATTTTTTATTTTGCCCGGCAATATATTATTTTAACTTGGTAAAATTTATTTGAGACCCCCTCTTTGCCCTTAAAAAACAATTACCTTCTCTTTTGGAACAGGCTATAATGGAGAAGTTTTCCATTAAAAATTTAGTTCCTTTTTAAAATACAATAGCGTGTTAAAAGTATGGATCTTCTTTTTTTCACATTGCTCCAAATTGTTCTTTAAATGGTAATTTTTTTTATTGGGTATCATAAAAAAATTAAACACAGAGTTGGCTGCTGTAGACAATAGAAACCAAAACCCTTTAAAAAAAGGTTCTATACTGCATATAATAAAAAACGTGAAATGAATGGTCACGTACCTCTTTATTCTTTTTCAAATCTGAATTCTACAACAGCAGCAAAACTTGTTTTCGGGGTCCAAGTTTGATGGAAAAAATTTAACACTGGTTTGTCAGTCTAGTTACGATAATATATCGATAATATAGATACAGTCAATAAAGTATAGAAACCAAAATACTTGATAGATGTTTCAAACGAAACCCAAAGACTACATTTTGCAAATCGTTTTTTCGCTTCTTTCTCACGGAGTGAAGAAAAAATTTTACACTTTTACTAACCAGTCGATTGGCTTTACAAAAATCTCGCACCGTATTTGTTCTTAAGCCAAAATCTTGAATAATGTAGCTATAACATCTGATGTTATCATTTAAATATGTTGGACAAAGATCTCCATGGTGATCATTGAAACTGGACATCGATCTGGCAGTAATGTCGTAGTCTGGATCTCTGGCCAACGAGAATAAATCTGAAAAATACTTCTTTAATACTCGTTCATATTAAATAAAACAAACTATCCAATTTGAAGAAAATCACCTATATTAGTTTCATCAGGTTTGTCTTTTACTGGAGTCAACTCAACTGGTGTATTATTCGAGACGGATAGTTTGTTACTGAGAGACAACTGTTTCTTAAGAACGAACGGAATTAATTCTCCTTTCACTGTTGACAGATTTCTGAAAATCAAATTAATAATTCACGATGATAACAAAAAATGAGGAAAGGTAATGGAATTTAAGAGCATAACTTACTGGTCGTATGTTAAATATTTTATTAACCATTTTTTCATAATGAAAAAGTGAGCATCTAATAGATTCGTGCAAATACGAATGTTTCCATGTTTGTGAAGCAATGCTCTCTTCAATGGTAACTCTTGTTCATAGTCAGACGCGGAGGCCAAAAATATAAGTCGATTAGTAGATGGATCAATACCGACCAAATCTTTCTCTGCAACAACGAAGATTTAGTCATCAGCGAAATGATTACAGGCAATATGTTCGAAGAATTTGTAACTTGAATACCTGGCTTATTCTTTGATTTTGGACCAGGGGTGGTGAAAGAAAGGTCCATGTGAGGACTGGGCTCAAAATAGAGGGCAGTAAGGGATGCATCGTTCTTGCGATGGAAATTTAGAATAGATCTTATGTTCACAGTAGTAAGTAAATCGCAACTCACAACAATGAAATCCGACTGTTTCAGATCATATAAAAATAATCAAAATAACATGAAATACGAATCATTATGAATCAAATTCTAAAAGGACTCACGATAATATACGAAGACAAATGTCTCAGTGAATCAGCAGTTCCCCAATCAGCATCGCACGGTATTGTGACCACATTGATTTTGATGGAAAGATCAGTTTTTTCTAATTCAAACTCGACTTCACTTTTTGCAGTTTCTAGAACTACTAGAAACACTTCTAGAAATAAACACAGAATCAATTAATAGTGCCATATTGCATAAATAAGAATATGATGAAAACATTGCCGTAATTAAATTCAATTCAATTCAGAAAAATGTTAAAAGTTACCTCTGAAACCACATTTTTCTATCTTTTTCAACGGATAGTAGAGCATAGGCCTGTTTCCAATAGGGAGCAAACATTTCGGTTTCCGAGCTGTCAATTCCGTGATGCGGGATCCTTTTCCGGCCGCTAATACTATCAATTGAAATTCAGTCATTTTTGACACACAGCAAGAAACTAACAGTACTACATTAAAGAAGAAAACCTTTTAATAACTTATTACGAATTACAAAATCATTGTAAGTTTAAATTCGAATATGTCTTATTGTCGGACGTCGGAATAGGAAGACATGCAATGGAATGAATTATGTATTATGCAGCAGAGTGCAGACCTTTGACTATATAGCTTAATGGACTGCTAGAACTGATAAGAAATACATAGGGTTAAATGGAACACCGCTAAAGCCACTCTTAACAGGCGTTCTTTTTACGAAAAACGACCTTTGGTGATTTTCAAGATTTTATCAGTTTTGGAAATAACGAAAAATCAGAAACAGCATACCTACAACATGAAAAACTGGTACTTGTGAGAATGATAGCAAATTATATTATACGTTAGCTTATTATTCTCACATATCATATGTTGTGGTAACACTGTTTTTAGTCTTATTTGTAATCTGTGATTTTATGTTTTAAACCCAACTGTGATACTATATTTTGTGTGCCTCTTGTCGCTCATCAAACGTTGATGAATTAACATCTCCACCATTTTTATGTGGAAATAAAAGTTCGTGAAAGTGAATATTTCTGTTTTATTTATGTGTTTGTAATATGTGTGTCTGATCTTCTTTCAATGTTATCGTGCAGTTAAAGTCTTTCGTCGTCATTTTCGTCTGACTGGACCAGTTGATAATTCCTATTTCTTCACAGGTTATGGACCCAGTTACCTGGATGTCAACGTGGTCGCCATTGTTATAATTTGTCAATGTTGTGCTGTCGAATCCTGATCACTTCTCCCAAGTAGTATCCATGTCTGCTAATTTATTTTTCGTCTTTTAATATGTTCGCTTCTTGCTGTTCCTGTAATCTCATTCGAGTTGATTCGTTGGTCGGCACATCTGATAGTTGCTGAAATTGCTGTTTGCGGTGCAACTGATCGTCGTTACCTGTTTTCAAAATGGAAGTTAGAAAGCTGAATAATATTGAACTGTTTAATGGGAGAAATGGCAGAACCTGGAAGTTCCGGATGGAGCTCTTGTTGGCAAAGGAATGTTTGGGTAATATAATAACTGATTCTTTACCGACTGTTTGTAATAGGGGAGATACTTGGTCGAAGGAAAATGCGAAGGCGATGTTCCTGATCGCAAATAATGTGACTGACGAATACCTGGAGATTATACAAACGTACACGACGGCGAAAGAGATGTTTCATGTGCTGACTACTTTAATTGACAACGGAAATGACCAGACACTGATGGACTTACGAGGAGAATTGTATGCTAAACGGTATGTTTTTGGTGCTGATTTGCAGAAGTATCTTCTTGATTTTTGTGCTCGATGTCGTCACTTGACTGAACTGGGAGATCTGACAACTGTGAAGCAGTTTATCCTGGTGTTGCTGAGATCGCTGCCAGCTGAATTTTGTCCGATAAAGGTTGTTCTGGAGGATGCAGAAGTCGTCACCTGGGATGGAGTGTTCATGAGGCTGAACAATTTCCAGCGTGAACTATCTTTGGATAGCAAGTTGACTGTTAGAGGTAATTCTCTGAATCCTGTGTCACTAAAACCTTCATCAGTACCTGTTGCTGGTGAAGAGAATCTGTTCTTTGGTAACCATAACAATGTCGTTCGTAATTCTGGTAATTTTAATAATCGCTTCAATCGTGGCCAGTCGCAAAATCGAAACAATAATCTTGGTTTTAGTCGAGGAAGATTTCACAATAATAATAATAATTTTCACAATTTGTCTTCTGATGTTGAAAGTCGAAATTTTAGTAATAATAATCACAATTTAGGTTCACAGAATAATAATGTTAGTAATAATGGTCGTAATTGTAGTAATGATAATTGTCAGTCTAAGATCAAATGTCATTTCTGCAACAAAATTGGGCATATAGCTCGTAACTGTTTTGTTAAGAATAGGAGTAATAATAATCAAGAAAATCACAATCACAATCACAATCACAATAATAATAATAATTTTAGTAGATCTGATGATCGCAATGGTAATTCTAATAGGAATTCTGCACAAATGTGTAATGAGAATAATAATGTTAATGATGGATGCTCTGAAATGGGCTTTAGTTTCACGATTAATAGTAGTAATAATAATAAAATTAATGATGTTGAGATTAATAAAGATGATAATTTAGTCCCTCGAACCACATTTGTTGTCGATAGTGGATGCACAATTCACATTATAAATGATATTAACCTGTTCAGTGAGTATATTGAGTTAATTCACCCTCATAATATTTGTGTTGCGAAAAAGGGAGTCTCGCTTTCCGTCACGTCTGTGGGTACGGTGAAATTGAAATTGTTTAATGGAATTATAATCGAATTAAAGAATGTAAGGTATGCTAAGGAGCTGCCACAAAATCTGCTGTCTGTGAAACGAATGAGCAAGTTGGGTTTTGATACTCTGTTCAGAGAGGAATCAGTTGAGGTCATCCAACGCTGCAGTGGGAAAATTGTAACCACTGGGGTTAGCGTGGACTCAGATTTGTACACGATTGATTTTTTTTAAATGTCAAGTCAATCGTGCAATCTGACGTTAGAGGATGAATCAAGCCCGCTGACTGTGTGGCATAGGCGCCTTGCTCATTTGAACGTTAATGATGTTAAGTTGTTGTCAAACAGAGGTTTAATACCGAACGTTGACTCCAACCTTAGATTGTTGTGTGAACCCTGTGTTATGGGGAAACAGAGACGCAAACCTTTCCTGAGGCATGAACAAAAAACTAAAAAGCCTTTGGAATTGGTACATACTGATCTCTGTGGTCCAATAAATCCTCCTTCATATAAAGGAGTGAAATATTTTATGATGTTTATAGATGATTATTCCAATTTTTGTTGTGTGTACCTACTGACGAGTAAAACGGAAGCGTTTACAAAATTTAAGGAATATCACGAAATGGTTTCAAATAAATTTGGATATAATATTAAAAGACTCCGCTGTGATCGTGGCACAGAATACACAAATACAACCTTCCAGTCATATTGTACTGAGAAAGGAATAATTTTTGAACCTACAGTTGGTGGCTGTCCCCAGCAGAATGGGAAGGCTGAAAGGATGAACAGGACACTTTGTGAGAGGGCAAGAACAATGTTATTCGAGAGTTGTCTTGACAAGATCTATTGGTCAGAAGCCATATTGTGCTCTGCCTATATAGTAAATAGATGTCCCACAAATAAGGATTTTGTTCCCTTTGAGAGGTGGTTTGATGAAAAATACGACTATACAAAATTAAAGACATTTGGATGCGACGCCTATATGTTGTCATTCAAACATGATTCCAATAAATTTAAAAACAAAAGTGAGAAATTGGTAATGGTAGGTTATTCACCATGTGGATATAGATTATTAGATACAAATACAAAAGAAATACGTTTGTCACGGGATGTTGAGTTCTTTGAAAGTAAAATAGGGAATAATAATAGTAATAAGTACACAAAAGATGATAATATTTTTAATGAAATTACAGAGTCTAACTTGGAAAATATAGAAGTAGACGGGGATCTAAATTTGGATTGTTTACTACAGGAGGCGACTGATCGTGATGGCATTGCAAATTGCATATATGTTGCTGAGGATGGCATCCCTTTGACGTTTGAGGAGGCGATAGTTGCAAAGTCTTTCGTCGTCATTTTCGTCTGGCTGGACCAGTTGATAATTCCTATTTCTTCACAGTACTTGTGGCAGCACTATATCTTTAATTTAGATTCCGTACGCTGGGACATTTGATTTTAGTATTCTCTACAATTGGAAATCGTACTGACTGTTAAATTTGCTGAAATTTTTCAAAGAAATTGTAAGAAATCGTTTGTCAAGGCTGTTTGTTCTGATTCAAACAAAATGACTTGGAAAAATTATCAGAAATATATTTCAAAACGAAGAAATTCGCGATATTTCAACAGACACCATCAATTTCTAATCACTTCAAACCTTTATAGGACAAATAATGTACCTACTTGGATCTTTTACAATAACTACTTATTTCAGGCATTTTATGTTGTTCGGTCACTTCTTCACTACATTCATACATTAGCGCCACTTATGTGTGATGAATGGAAACAGTAATTCGATTCATACTTTCGTATCTGTGGTTGCTTGTTTTACCTGTGGTATTTTACCCAGGCTTTGTATATCTGTTTCGTCATCATGGCCATTTTATGTGTTTAATAGACATTAAACCTCTGAAACGTCTTGAACTCAGAAAATTAGTCTCTCAAATGAAAGATCCACATTGTTATTAATAGCTTTTTTTAACAATCTCAACATGGTAGCAGACCATTTGGGAGGCTTTTTTCAGTAATTAATTCGTTTTTTGTTCATATTAGCTCTGTTTGATAGGACTACACCAACTTACACCTACCTACACCAGGAGGGCGATTCCACAAATTTCAGAATGTTATATGACTTTACACCAAGTTTTACTTGAATATTTGTGGAATATCCCTACTGGTGTAGGCTGGTGTAAGTTAGTGTAATCCTACCAAACAAAGCTATTATTTCTTCCAAGTAACTGGAATCAAAATATTTAGAATGTTAAAATTTTCATAAAACACTTAAAAAATTCTGCTTCTACGAGTCAGCTGGTACCTGTAAGTAATCAATAATTTTGTATTCTTGTACCATTCGTTTCATTTTGCTGCTTGTGAGATGTAATCCGTTTATCAATTTGGGGAAATCGCTGTGAATTTTGGCCAATACTTCCGCTTAAAGTGATTGTTTGCCCATCTATTTTGTTCAATTTTTCGCTGAATCATTGTTGAAAAGATTGATACTACAGTAGCTGAAACATATAAAACTCATAAAATTACAAAGTATCACGTTTTATTATGTTTATCACTTCAAATAATTAATTACTTCCCATCCGTTTTTTATCATTTGGTTGGATTTGGCTGTCCTGGTGTCCGTTGATTCCGATTATTGAAGCTGAAAAACAGGAGACTGTTAAGTGGCAGGAGTCAAAATTTGGTCATCAGGGTTACGTTGAAAAGTAAATTTGGATCGCAGAAAGGGTATCAAAAACCTCCGAGGTAAAAACCTTAGAAATTTCGCCTTTGGAAATCATCAGTTTGTTGCTGAGAATTTGAATCGGAAACCGTTACTAGCAGGTCAAGGCAGGAAAAGTTGATGAATCTGGTACTTAGTCTGAACCTGAAAATAAGTAATCTCGCAACAATTTTAATTTAAATCAATAATATTCCCTTATATTATGCATTTCCACTAAAAAAATTTTTATTTATTAGCATATATTTCGTTTAGTGAATGAATATTTTGGATTGTGGGTTGTAATTCAGTTAGATCGAGTCGTTGGGCTCTGATAGAATTTTGCATTTTGGGATTTTGAATTTAAAATTGAATTTTGATTTGAAAATGGAATTGATCATTTATTTGATGATTATTGATTATATTGAAAATTGTTTCTGCGATCTTATGAGCCTTTTGTATGATAGATTTGTTTTTTCTGCTCATTTTGATCATTTTTGGATTCGTTGCTCTGAACTTGGCGATTGTCAGTGGAGAATTTGAAAATTGAATTTTGCATTTTGAATTTGGGAGATTGTTGAGAGATACATTTAGAGGCATTTGATCCATTGGCGCCAGAGGATGGTTTCTCGGGATTGGTTTACTGATTACTGAATTTTGTTTTGCTTTTCTGAAATTAAAAATTGAAAATGTCAAACGAAACACCAAAAAACAAGTTCAAAGGGCAAAATTATGAGGCCTGGAAACTAACAGTGATGTGTTTTTTGGGAGGTGAAGGTTTTGCTGAGATTTTAGATAATAAAAATACTGAATTAGAGGTATACAAGGTGGAATCAGAAAAAAGAAAATAAATACCCTGTGTCACCTATCGTGGTCTTGAGATGTGACAATGCTCATGAATATACAGATTGCAAAATGAGAGATTTTTGCAATGAGCATGGGGTTGAGCTTGATTTGGTAGTGCCATATTCACCTGAGTTGAACGGGCTTGTTGAGTAGCAAAATCACGTGATCAGTGAAAGGACGCGTGCATTGTTGTTTGACTCTCAGCTCTTGATGCGATATTGGTCATTTTTGGCAACCACATCTTGCTATTTGAGTAATAGAACACCATACAGCAGCAATCCAAATCATAAGACTCCACATGAGATGTTTTTTGGTCATAAACCAGATATAAAAAATTTAAAAACTTTTGGGGCTTTGGCTTACAAGCACATTCCGATAGAAGTGCGTAACCAATCTGCTGTGCGCGCCAAAAAGAAAGGTGAAACGTGAGTGGACCCAAAATTTATGCAGAGATGTGAAAAAAATCTGCTTCTTGGTTATACGAATACAGGATATTTCACAATTAATCCTGATATGGAAAAGGTATCAGTAAGTTGTGATATTAGGTTCGACGAAAATAAAAATATAGAAGACATAGAACAAAACAAAATCAAAAAGTTGCCTGAACTGTCTGAGGAGTCGTTGAGTGCAAATATTCCTATGATAACTGTATGCAGGGTAGAAAAAAAAAGATTTAAGATTTCTGGAGAACTGTGCGCCTCAAAAATATTCAGAGGTTGAGTCAAATGCGCTATGGTTGATGAATTCGATGCGATGACAAATTTAAAAGTTTGGGAAGAAGTTCCTAGGTCCAAAGGTTGTAAGACTATTGACACTAAATGGGTGTACACCATGAAACAGAACAAAAAAGCTGAGTATGTGGCAAAGGCGAGACTTGTTGCTCGAGGATGTAAGGACAGATATGAGTATCAAATTGATGAGATATATTCTCCTGTTGTGTCTCAATGGGTGATCCGATGGGTGATCTCATTGGCCAATAAGGGGGGATGGTCAATGACACAATTTGACATGCGAACAGCATTTTTGAATAGTGAAATTTGACGTCCTATGTACTTATCCTTAACACAAGGCTATGTTCGGAATCATGCAATAATATATTAAAATTAAATAAATCTATATATGGTTTAAAAACCTCGTCAAAGTCATGATTCAATCTTTTGGACAAAAAATTAAAAGAACTGAGCTTCACCCAAAGTAAAATAGATCGTTGTCTTTATTACAAAGGAAAATTTATTGAAAAAATAGCTTTTCTGGCTGTTTATGTCGATGACATTTTGCTTGTAACAAGTGAAGGTTGTTGGAGGACTGATATTGTCGATCATCTTGTAAAAAACTTTGATGTGAAAATTAAGTACAATCCAAAGTGTTTTGTTGGGTTTGAGATTGATAGAGATCAAACCAATATAATAGTAAAGTTGTCTCAATTTGCCTATATTGATAAAATAGTTAAAACATTTGGACTTGAGCATGCCAATGGGCAAAATACACCCATGGAAGTTGGTTTAAAAATAAACAAAAAAGAAAAAGGAGTAGATGACTGAGAATTTTGATCTATGATTGGTGCACTACTGTATTTGGCTCGAGGTAAGAGACCAGACGTTGCTTTTGCAGTGAATTATTTGAGTCGTCGTCAAGGCAATTCCACACCTTTGGACAAGAGGAATGTCAGACAAATAATAAAATATATTTCATATACTAAATCATACTGTCTATTATACCAGTCAAAAAAGGAAAATCTGGAAGCTTATGTAGATGCTTCATATGCCCCTGATGTGAGTAACACTGATGGGGACATTGTGGACATTGAAGTAGGCAAGTCAGTAACTGGTTACATAATTTTTGCTAATGGCGATTTAGTTAATTGGGCCGTTAGAAAACAACGATTTATGGCAGCATCTTCTACCGCTGCAGAACTGATAGCTTTGCATGACTCACTCGACAACCTGAGGCTAATTCGCCTTGCTCACTCATCATTGCTCGGTGAAGAAGATCCAATTGATATATTTGAGGATAATATTTCTGCAGAGCACATTGCAAAAGGAGTGGAAAATAAAAGAATGAAAGCACTCATGGTCAAGTGTTATGACATTCTGGATGTCGTACAAAATAAAGAAATTCTGATTAAACGGGTTGCTACATCCGAACAGCAGGCGGACATTCTAACAAAAGCATTAGACAGAAGGAAGCATCTTGAAGCCTCCTCAAAACTGCTCCTCGTTCCCAATATGTTTGATTCTCCCTAATGTTGTCGTTTAAATTAGAAAGATACTGTTTGCCACTGATGGCAGCTTTGTCTACGCCCATTTGGCCCTTTGACAGGTTAGGAGTAGTTTGTGTACCCCTTGCTGAAGGGAATCAACGTATTCGGAGTTTGGAAACGTCAATGGTGAGAGTTCTCTGATTGTCGTTTGAGATCGATATTTAATATATTTTGGTAGGTCTCCGATCTCCTATAATATATGTGTTACTTCGACGATTCAAACGTTTGTTGAATTGGTTTTGCCTCATTTTTTTAATTAATTAAAGTTCCTATTTTTGTAATATGTTTCTGCTACCCGTAACATCGAGGTTTTGCCTGACTCATTTTAATATTGTGATAATTAATTTAGTACATGATTCTTAATGAATCCTAGTAATTATTTTTAAATTTTATATTGTTCGTTGATTTAAAATTTTTGTGACTAATGGTAACATAACTGTGATAAACTATTTTCATGTTTATTCGTTTTTTGTCTAGCTGGAACTGTAGACATAATTTCATTTTTTGTTAACATAACTGTGATATATTTGTAATGTATGTAACGTAATTATTTTCTTGTTCGTTTTTAAATGTCTAGTCAATTTTAAAATTTTTTAGGCTGGACCGAACTTTTAATTCTTTTTGTAAATTTAAATATCGTCATAATTTAGAAATAAATTTATTCTCTACGTAAAGAGCTTAAGGGGGGTGTTGTTCAGTCACCTCTTCAACACATTCATACATTAGCGCCACTTATGTGTGATGAATGGTAACCGTAATTCGATTCATACTTTCATATCTGTGGTTGCTTGTTTTACCTGTGGTATTTTACCCAGGCTTTGTATATCTGTTTTGGCATTATGGCCGTGTTATGTGTTTAATAGGCATTAAACCTCTGAAACGAGAACGTTTGTTTTTCTTGAACTTAGAAAATTAGTCTCTCAAATGAAAGATCCACATTGTTATTAATAGCTTTTTTTAACAATCTCAACATTTTAAAAACAAAAAACGGCAAAATAAAAGCCAAATTTTCATAAATGTCATCCAATTGTTTATTTTCATTAATGTTCATATAAGCTGAAATTTATTCTAAATTTGAAAAACATTTTCTTTCACTCAAAAAACGTATTTTTGCTCATTTAGGACTCGCTCAAGTTCTTACCGTAGTTCAAGAAGTTTTTTCCATATAACGAATCAGCGAACGATTAAACTATTTACCTAACTGCCAAATCTTTCAGTTTAAGAAAACCTTACTTTAAACTTTTCAGGAAAAAAGGAACTCTATCCAAAACTTACATTTTCACATTCTGAAGAGTTCTTCGATTAATTTAAATCATTATTAGAACGTTTCACTCATTAATTTTAGACAATAAATTGGTATAGCGTTCTAATATTTCACTAGTATCTGCTTATATTGTTAGAAGTCATGAAAATATAACTCAATACAAATTCAGTTTTCACATAAAGTACCTTTTTCAAAAAGTAACGCCTGCATTGTTTGGCATCAAGATTTTATCAGTTCTAGCAGTCCATTAAGCTATACAGTCAAAGGTGCAGACTGAGACACATACATAGGGATGGGATGCTCTGGAGCAGTCTAGTTTGAACCTTCGAGGATATATATATATATATGATGGAGACTTTGAGGGCCATATTCACAGACATCACTTTAACCTCCCTTCACTTAAATTTCACTTAAAAAAAGTTTTTTGCACAATTTTGTACTTAAACATGTGGGAACATTGTATCTCCTATGCAAGTTCCAATGTAAAAATAAAATGTTACAACTTACTTAAAAACAAAATTTTGACAAAGTCATTTTTAAGTGAAGTTTAAGTGAAGGGAGGTTAAAGTGACATTTGTCAGGTCCATATTCACAAATGTCACTTTAACCTCCCTTCACTTAAGCTTCACTTTAAAAAATTTTTTGCACTATTTTGTACTTAAAAATATGAGAACATTGTATCTCTTATAAGAGTTCCAATGTAAAAATAAAATGTTACCACATTCATGAAAAAAAAATTGTGTCTAAAGTCATTTTTAAGTAAAGTTTAAGTGAAGGGAGGTTAAAGTGACGTTTGTGAATATGGGCCTGAGTATATATTATTTCGTATGGAGAGCTGATTTGTATACATTTTCTATAGTTATTTTCAGACATAGTGCTTTTAGGGAATGAAATAACTTCTTTTACACACGAATATATCTATATATAATTTGTATATATAGATATACTCGCGTATAAAAGAAGTCATTTCATTTACCCAAAACGGTTCCTATTATTGAAAAACAGAACTTGTTGAATCAGCTCTCCACATGAAATAATATATACTCAAAGGATATGTTTTGGTGTCGGATCTATGGCTACTGCTGCCGATGCCACGCATTTTGATTTCTAAAAATCTGTTTGAATGAAAAAATTGCCCCTAGCATTAGTTTATTAACACTGGGGTACAAATTGAAGTGACATTTTTGGATGCTGTTGTGGATACAGTCCATGTAACTCTCATAACCTCATTATACATTCGGTAACACTCATGGTAAATATA
This sequence comes from Ericerus pela, assembly GCA_011428145.1. Taxonomy (NCBI): domain Eukaryota; kingdom Metazoa; phylum Arthropoda; class Insecta; order Hemiptera; family Coccidae; genus Ericerus; species Ericerus pela. Next base: position 400,871 of record WOFM01000057.1, on the reverse strand, counting down.
TATATATATTTATTTTGGAATACCTTATCGTGAGAGATATTCTCACCAGAAGGAAATTCAACAGAATTTAAGCGTGTTCAACCACTTCGTACATAAGTACGGGTAAGCCAAAACCAAGGCGAACGCTGGCGATTTTAGAGCTGGTTCGGGTGGTTTATATACAGCTTATATGCACGCACACAAACACACGTATGTAAGATAATACGTACGTTGGTGAGAACAGCCAGGTTGCATCATCCCCTATTGAGATAAGAGATGGCTGGCCAGTTCATGTACAGATTGTGACATCATCTCATTGTGTCACGATTCGGTACTTGTACATTACCTACAAGTACATACAGGTAATTGCGATTGAACGTATTTTGTGTATTTAACGTCACAAGGACGATTGTTTGCCTGCCCTTTGGGGTGGCAACTGTTGTCAAGGGGTCTGAGCCCCTATACCTCATACAGGAGAGTCCCCACAGCTACTCCCCCCCAGTTTTTGCGCTGCAAAAATGATTGAAATGCGCAAGGCCTGGGGGGACATGCGGGCTTAATGCCATTTTTGATCGGCCTCCCACTTTGCCAGGACGCTACCTACTGCAGCCCCGACACACTTGTAAGATTCCTTACGAGCCTGTGCTTGGGCCAAGTAGTTTGCCCAGCTGTCCTATCCCCTACGCCTTGGTGGTTGGTTCTTGGTGAAGGTGTAGGGATGACAACTGGAGTGAGGGGGCAGCAGACGTTTAAACTGAGGCTGCCTAAGCATCGGGGAGTTTGAATTCCCCGCTGCCAAGGCGGCCATCTTCACCTTTTGTTGGCTGCCCTCTCCACTGTGAACAGGAACCTCATCGGTTCCCTGGTCTCCGTTGGCTTCAGCTCCGGCGTTGGGGGTTCCGTTGTTGGAGTCGGTTCTAGTGGAGTCCAGGGAGGAGAGATGATGGGTGGAAGCGGAGTTGTCATTTCCACGAGAACACTCTCCACAGCTGGTGCCGTGTCCATCAGGAGTTCCTCCTCAATCCGATCAAGTTCCGACTTTTGTTCTGGAATTTGCCCAGTGTTCTTGGCGACTTCTTGAACTTTTGGGTTCTTGGTCGTGTTGAGGAAGATTCGGGTTGGTAGCGACATTGGAATAGGTGTAAAGGAAAACGGAGAGCCAAAAATATCTTTCAGAAAACACGTCTGAGAGTTAAGACAACTCTGAAATGGGTGAATTTACTGCTATTTTCGATTTACCATTACAGTTCCGTTTCATTATTTTCACATCTTCTTATCAGCATGTAGAGGGGATAGCGCTTAAAATTCTTGGCTGTATGCAAGTTTTCCAGTTAAGTTCTGATCGGTTTAAGCAGAGTTATGCCTGAAATAAACTCAGAATATTTTATTCGAATTTTATTACAAATTGGCTTGAGGATGGTAAGCTGTGGTATGACTGTGTTGAACACCAAGCTTATTGGACAGCTCTTTAAAGAGCGAGCTCTCGAATTGGCGACCTTGGTCTGTGATTATGACTTCTGGTATGCCATACCTCGCAATCCAGGTATCGTATAACCTTGCAGCTACTGTAGGAGCTGACATCTCATGTAGAGGGATTGCTTCTGGCCATCGTGTTGCCCTGTCTATTATCGTTAACAGGTATCTGTGTCCTTGAGATGGTGGCAATGGGCCTACCAAGTCCAGGTGTACAGTTTTAAACCGCTCTGTTTGTTTGAAGGATTTGAGGGGCAAACGAGTGTGTCTTCCTACTTTGGATTCTTGACAGTTCAGGCAACTGCGAGCCCATTTGTTGCAGTCAGACTTCATTCGTGGCCATACAAACCTTGCCAAAATTAAATTAGCACTACATTTTGGCCCAGCATGTGACAGATTATGTACACTGTTGAAAGCCAACCTGCGATATTTTACCAGTAGAAATGGCCTATTCTTACCTGTACTGATGTCACATGTTAATAAAACATCAGTACTGGGAATTTTTTGCTGTCTCAATTTGAGAGTAGTATCATCGTTCGATAACAACTCTTGCAATTCTGCATCCTTAAGCTGTGCTTTAGCTATTTCAGCATAAGGTAATTGGAAAGGAGCCGAGATAGCTTTGATTTTACTCAAGGCATCAGCTAGAGTGTTAAGTTCTCCACTTATATACTGAATGTCGGTAGTCAATTGACCAATATAGTCTAATTGTCGTGCTCTTCTCGGCGATTCCAGTTCTGCTTTTTGTGTGAAGGCATATGTTAGGGGTTTATGGTCAGTATACACAGAAAAACATCTACCCTCTAATTGGTGCCTGAAATGCTTCAACGCAGCAAAAATTCTGAGCAATTCCCTATCGTATGTGGTATAGTTCTTTTCTGTTTTTGAGAGCTTCCTCGAGAAGAAAGCTAGTGGTAACTTCTTGTTGTCTTTATCAAGTTGGTACAGGGTTGCACCAATAGCAAAATCAGATGCATCGGTACTCACGCATAATGGCATACTTTTGTCTGGATGAGCCAATAGAGTTGCATTTACCAGTGTATCTTTGATTTTCTCAAAGGCCTGTTCGGCTTCTTCATTCCATTTGATTGGAGTTTTGTCTTTCTTTTTACTTGTCTTAATTAGTGCAAACAGCTTACTTTGTTCGGCTGCTGCATTCTTCATGCAACGTCTATAGAAGTTCACCATCCCCAAGAAATGCCTAAGTTCAACGACATTTGAGGGCTTTGGGAAGTTCAATATTGGCTCTACTTTGGTCTTCATTGGGGAAATGCCTACGGTTGAGAGCTGTCTTTGGTACGTCCTGGTCGGCCATAGGAATTTGGTGGAATGCCCAGTTGATGTCAATTTTGGTGAACATCATTTTACCCTTCATATTCGCGTTGAAGTCCATTATATTGGGGACTGGATAGCGATCAGGAACTGTTATGGCATTTAAGGCCCTGTAGTCTCCAACAATTTGCCCCTCTCCACTTGATTTTTTGGTCATGTGGATAGGAGAGCTCCATGAGCTTTTCGAGGGGCGACATACGCCCTCCTCTACAATGCGATGGAAGTACTCTCGTGCTGCTTTGAGTTTGTCAGGCAGTAACTTTCGTGCTCTAGCATGGCAAGGCTGTCCTTTGGTTTCTATGTAGTGAACCGTTTTGTGTTTGTAGGTAGGATGCCTGCGAATTGATGGTTAAGTGACTCCAGGATAATCAGACAGGATCCGTAAGAGTTGTCCGTCAACTTTGGTACAGCTGGATATATTTGTGTCCAGTCTGTAAGCTAGCGTTTTGCCATCCACACAATGTTTAGATTCACTATCGATCAATTTGCCATTTTTGAGGTCAATGATCAGGCCAAAATGTGTTATGAAATCTGCACCCAGGATCGGGTTTGGAACATCTGCAACCGTGAAGGACCACGTCATGATTTTCTTGAGTCCGATGTCAACTTTGCTGGTTTCAAGTCCGTAAGCTGGAAGGTTTTGACCATTCACAGTACAGAGATAGTATTTTGGAGGGAGTACTTTTTGGGTTTTGTTGACTGGCAATATGCTCAGGTCTGCTCCTGAGTCAATTAAGTACCTTCTCCTGTTTGTCCTGTCCTTAATGAACAGGCGGCATGAGTATTTTTCCAAGGGGTCTTCAGCCGCATAGATGTCCCCTTGTTCTAGTTTGACGCCTCCTTGATATAGGATTTGCCCCACCATTTGCATCTGTTGTTACATTTGGTGGCCTCTGCGCCAAACCGGTTATGGAAAAAGCAACATTTATCATCCCAATTTCGAGACTGGTTTTTGGGAGATGATGTTCTTGTTGGAGTTGAACTCTGACCCCTGTTACTGGAACTAGATCTGCGGTCTCTGGACCGGGACTGCCGTCCTTTGCTATTGCCACTGTTGTTGTTGTTGTTGCTTCTACTTTTAGATCTTTGTTGTCAGCTACTATTGGATTTTGTGGAGCTTTGGCCTTTGTTCCTTTTTACTTCATCAGTCAACTGAGCTATTTGAGCTCGAAGTTGAGTAATCTCTCCAGTCTCTGCAGATACTGCATTGACCACAGGCTTATACCTGGAGTCTGCGGATGTGTTTATCACGGTTGAACCTATGGCAGCTAGGCATCGCACAATACTTTGGGGAAGTTGTTTGCAAAATTGATTGCCTATGACAGAGGGGGCTACGATGTTTTCCACTTTCTGCATCAATTTCACCATGAAGATTGAGGGTTTGTCGTCCCCCATCTTCATACCACCCATCATATCGTCAATGATTTGGTTTTTAGTTTTACCAAACACATTCCTTATCTTCTTGACAAACCAGGCATATTTGTCCTCTTCTGTCGAAGGGCATTCCATGATGTCTGTAATGTGGCGGATTATCTGTGGGGTCATGCTTCCAGAGATGTGTAGATACCGCTGGTTCAGGGTTATATTCTCTGTCTTGTACCTGCCTTCTAATAGGGTCAACCATAACTCTACCTCATTGGGCAGAAATTCCGGGATCTCTATCCTTCGTCTGTAGATGCTGGGGTTCTGTCCTGGCTGCAATTGCAAAAGTTGCATAATCTGTACTAAGACTTTGGGCATCAGCTGTGGCTGAGCACTACCTCCCTGCGATGGGTGTGGATTTTCATTTCCATTTGGTGGTGGGACCATTGCTATGTCTTTCTGATGACAAGCGTATTCCACAGAACTACTTCCTTCCTTGCTGGTCAAAAACACTGGCTCCTGTGTTTGTAGAACAGGTGTTTTCGGGTCAGAACTTTGGCTTAAAGTTCGACCACTTCTCAACGTTTTTACTACTAGTTGATCTTTATTTATTGCAGCTCCCAGTTGTGCTAATTCTGGGTGTTGATGGCCTTCTTCCAGATTTGGTAAATTCTTAGAGTGTCGAGTCAAAGTTGTGGGAGTTGGGGGATGAGTCCAACCTTCTTCCTCCAGGTCTACTGTCTGGTTTCTCCTTGTTTATATATTTTAAGGAGAGGGGTATAAATTCCCACTTCAGCAGACTCTACTTTGACAACCTAAAAAGGTGTCTTAGTCTGCAAAAAAATTTTTATATTTGCCAAGCAAGCGAGTTTCTCGCCAGCGCACTGCACCAAATTTTTGTAAAAGCTCAACGCGCCTAAGGACACCTCACAATGTAGCCAAATATCACATCGGGGTCACCACTGTGGAATACCTTGTCATGAGAGATATTCTCACCAAAAGGAAATTCAACAGAATTTAAGCGTGTTCAACCACTTTGTACATAAGTACAGGTAAGCCAAAACCAAGGTGAACACTGGTGATTTTAGAGCCGGTTTGGGTGGTTTATATACGGCTTATTTGCACTCACACAAACACACGTTTGTAAGATAATACGTACGTTGGTGAGAATGGCCAGGTCGCATCATTCCCTATCAAGATAAGAGATGGCTGGCCGGTTCGTGTACGGATTGTGACATCATCTCATTGTGTCACGATTTGGTACTCGTACATTACCTGTAAGTACGTACAGGTAATTACGATCGAACGTATTTTGTGTATTTAAAGTCACAAGGACGATTGTTTACCTGCCCTTTGGGGCAGCAACTGTCGTCGAGGGGTCCGAGCCCCTATGCCTCATATGGGAGAGTCCCCACATTTATATTTATAATTCTTTATACCTTTGACACTGTCTGAATAAGTGGGGACTTTTTGCTTTTTTGACCCATACAACTTTATGTAATTTGCTTTATATTTAAGACTGATACCAATTACAAACAACTGAGTTTGGTTTAAATATGTGTTCACTTGATTAGGTTCATAAATAAACTTGAAAATAACTGAAAATTGAACTTAATTTATTAAAAGAAAAATGATATATACTTAATGTAATAACACCATATTGATCACAGTAAAGGAATGAGCGTCACCTCATGACCAGAAAACAACTTATGATATAGTAGCACAGATAAAAACAATGAGAACTTGACTGTAGTGTATCTTGATTCCAGTAGTAACAACTTCTAGTATCTAACACTCCCTTCCAGGTGAGTGTCAAGCCGTTTTTATTGAAACATCTTGATGGAGAATTTTCTTGAATATCACAGGAACTTGCAAAATCACAGCAGCTTGAGAAACTTGAGTTTACTTAATCTTAACAAAACAAAATGAGTGAGACGCTCCAAAAACAAAACAAACTCAAATTTTTAAACTTTGGTCAAAATAACAACAAAATTGAGCAAAAATAAAATCACAAAATTAATTGACCAGAAAGAAAAAGGAAAAAAAACGTCAAAATAAACAAACAAAATGAGTATCATAAATTAATACTAGGTAACGAGTCACTGCAAACAAATTAATATTAGTATTTTCAAATAAAATAATACAAAACTTCAAATAATAAGTCTTCCTGAAAATAAAAGAACACATGATTAATCAGGAACAAAACAAATACAGTGGACTCCGCTTATTAGTACCACGGTTTATTGAAACAATCGCCTTATTGTAACAAAATGCCTTGGAACGGGGCGGTTGTATGTTAATACACAGAAAAATTAATCGGTTTATGGAAACAACACATCGCTTACTTGAAACAAATTATCTTCCAACTTGTCATTACAGGAAGTAAAATAGCCTCGATAACGATGAGTACTGATTACTTATTGTACATAATTCACAGTAAATCGTGTCAGTACATTGAATTTATTTTTGCTCGGAAGTCGTTTATACAGTACTGTACATTTTTACTATGCCGAAACGCCGCGATTTAAATTTGTTAGAAAAATGCGATTTGTTGAAGTCATACGACATGAAGTAAAGGAGACCATTCGAAATTGTTTTCGTCACGGTGGATTCAACGTAACAGACATTGAAGAGGAGAACGCTTTGCCTGAGAAACCGAATGATCTTTCCGATGAACAGTATCAAGATTGGATCAACATTGACGCAAACCTTGAAACTGCGTGTGAACCTACTCAACAGGACATCATAGATGAGCTGATGCGCGCAAACGTTATCGACCCCCCTGAAACAGATGACGAGGATGACGATGATGATAATGAGAAGAAGCCTCCTACGAATAAAGAAATTATGAATGCGATTACAGTTCTCCGGAAGGCTGTTCAGCATCGGGCAGATTCTACGGTATTTGAAGAACACTACTCATATGAACGCACTATCATGAAGTTGATGGATGACGGAAAAAAACAGACGCTTGAAAAATTTTTTGAAATGAAATCTTAAGTCAAATGCACTTGTATGTATGTATTCAGCTCTCGCTACTGTATTAAAAAATTTTTTCCCGTGATTTTTTTTTTTTCATAGCTTCCCTTAATTGAAACAATCGGTTAATTGAAACATAACACTCACATCCCAGATTGTTTCTAATAAGCGGAGTCCACTGTATATAAAAATATAAAAGAAAAGTATCTGAAACAGATAAGAAAATACAATTATTAATATTATTCTTAATTGAATGTTCGAATTCATCTTGATGGAATACATCTGAAACAATAAACAGATATATGTATTTCATCAAATTATATAGATGTGTTCATCAGTTTGCTTGAAATCAACTTGGTCTTGATAATAAAAGAGAGAAATTTGATTTAACAAAAATGACGACTCTTGAGAAAAATTAATTTACTTGAACTAAACTTGTCATTATTTCTTGAGGTTAGAGTCAATATTAAATCATAATTTTGAGTCTAGATATCGATCGATGAATTATATTCAGCAAACTAGGAAAAATACGAAACTCATACCCAATTTGGAATTATCCGAACTTGACTAATTATTTTCTTGATTCTTGAACTTGAAACTTGATTTTCTTGACCGTTAACATTTTTCTAAAACTTATACAACTTACAAATTTTTGAAAAATTGCTTCTATTTATGAATAACAGAAGTTTAACGAATTTTCATTTATGAATACCAAAAATTTTATTAGCTTGACTTGACTTGAACAATATAGATGGTAACTTGATAAATTAAAGTGTTTTGGATATACTTGAGTGACTCTTTTGACTTACCATCTTAATTACTTAAGAGTTTTTCAAGTAAGAACTCATGTTGCTGAGCCATGAGAGGTTTTGTTAAAATATCAGCAACTTGATTATTTGTTGATACATGAATTATTTTGAGTAGGTTATCACGAACATACTTTTTTACCTTGAGATATAGACGTTTGATATGTTTAAGTTTACTGTGATTATAGAAAATAGATAATAAGTTACAGGTGGACTGATTATCTTCATACACAGTGACTTGAGTTTTAAACTAGGAAAAGTTTCTTCAGTTAACCTACTACAATATAGCATGTGACTTGAGGCAACAGCAACGGCTACAAATTCGGCCTCAGTAGTTGACTCAGCAATTACGTCTTGTTTTCTGCTGCCCCAAGCAATTGTATTACCAAATTGTTTAATACAATAGCCAGTAGTGGATTTTCTTGATTTATCTGCTGCAAAGTCTGCATCAACATACGCAACAATCTCTTCATCAGGACTTGAGTATGTTAAACCTAGTGTAGGAGTATGTTTTAAATAACGAACTACATGACTTACCAAAGTACGATGTAACTCCGTAGGTTTTTCTTGAAATCGAGCTTTAAGAAACTTAATGCAAAAGAAATATCTGGGCGAGTAGTGTTAGCAAGATATAACAGTGACCCAATAACCATCTTAAACAAATTATAAGGAGGTAGGGGTGTTTCTTGAATTTTTTGGAAAATTGGCGAAATAGTTCATTGGAACTAACTGTTCACCATAATTTTCTAACTTGAATTCATGAATTAGGGTTTTGGTATAATCCTCTTGATGTAGACGAAGATTACCAGTGTTATTGTCAATTTAAAACCAACATAACAACTTGGGGAACCTAAGTTCTTGACTTCAAAATTTTACTTGATAGCATCTTTAGCAACTTGATCGCTAGAGCCCATAATCAAAATGTCGTCAACATAAGCCAACATTATGACATTATTATTATTACTTGATTTCATAAAAATGCAGCCTTGATGTAATAATGGTACAAAACCCTTACTCTTGAGTATTCTTGAAAATTTTACATACCATGACCTAGGTGCAGTAGCTAGCCCATACACAGCTTTATTTAACTTGAGTGCATAAAGTTTATTGTTGAGATCAATACCCTGAGGTATTGAAGTATTTTATCTCGATCAATTTTGCTATTAAGAAAAGCAGTCTTGATATCTAGCTGTGTAATTCTTAACTTAAGTTTGTAAGCTAAAGAAAGGAACCAACAAATTGTGGTTGCTGTTGCAGTAGGTGAGTACATATCTTGAGTAAAATATTTCTCTTGATCTACAGCACCAACTATTACAAGACGAGCTTTGAAAGCTCCATCAGGTATCAGGTTTAATGGTAAAAATCCACTGCCACGGAAGTAGTAGATGACCCTTAGTAGATGATATTGGGACAATATGCCAAACCTTGTAACAGTTTAGTGACTCGATTCCTTGAGTAATTGCTTCTTTCCATTTGGGCCAGTCAGGTGATTTTAATTTCTCTTTGTACGATTGAGGTACATTAGGAGAAGAAACCTCTATTTCATCTCTTTTATTATTCACATCAGAGATACTGTGGGAACTCACTGGTATGAGGAAAAGGGGCTCAGACCCCTCAATGACAGTCGCCGACCCAAAGGGCAGGCCAATTACTCGTCTATATGACGTTAAATACACAAAACTCGTTCGATCGTAATTACCTGCATGTATTTGCAGGTAATGTACGAGTACTAAATCGTGACACGGTACGATGACATCACAATTTGTACACGAACTGGCCAGACATATCTTATCTCGGTAGGGGATGATATGACCTGGCCATTCTCACTAACGTTCGTATTACCTTACGTACATGTGTTTGTGTGCGTGTGCCAAAACCAGTATATAAACTCTTAGAACAGGCTTTAAAATCGCCAGTGTTCGGTCTGGTTCTGGCTTACCCGTACTTACGTACGAAGTGGCTGAATACGCTTTAATTCTGTTGAATTTCCTTCTGGTGAGAATATCTCTCACGACAAGGTATTCCACAGTGGTGACCGCGACGTGATTTTTGGCTACGTCGTGAGGTGTCTGGAGGTGCATTGCGCTATTACAAAAATTCGGCGCGGTGCACTGGCAAGATACTCGCTTGCTCGGCAAATAAACAATTTTTTTTTGCAGACTAAGACACCTTTTAGGTTGTCAAAGTAGAGTCTGCTGAAGTGGGAATTTATACCCCTCTCCTTAAAATATATAAACAAGGAGAAACAAGACAGTAGACCTGGAGGAAGGAAGTTGGACTCATCCGCCAACTCCCCTGACTTTGACTCGACACTCTACGAATTTACCAAAAACTGAAGAAGGCCCTCAACACCCAGAATTAGCACGACTGGGAACTGCAATAAATAAAGAAGAACTCGCAGTTAAAACGTTGAGAAGTGGTCGAACTTTAAGCCAAAGTTCTGACCCAAAAACACCTGTCCTACAAACACAGGAGCCAGTGTTTTCAACCAGCAAGGAAGGAAGTAGTTCTGTGGAATACGCTTGTCACCAGAAAGACATAGCAATGGTTCCACCACCAACTGAAAACCCACAACCATTGCAGGGAGGTAGTAGTCAGCCGCAGCTGACACTCGAAGTCTTGGCGCAGATTATGCAACTTTTGCAATTGCAGCCAGGACAAAACCCCAACTTCTATAGATGGAGAATAGAGATCCCGGAATTTTTGCCCAATGAGGTAGATTTGTGGTTCACACTCTTGGAAGGCAGGTTCAAGACAGAAAACATAATACTGAACCAGCGGTACTTACACATCTGTGGAGGCATGCCCCCGCAAGTAATCCGCCACATTCCGGACATCATGGAATGCCCTTTGACAGAAGAGGACAAATATGCCTGGTTTGTCAAGAAGATCAAGAACGTTTTTGGAAAAACAAAGAACAAAATAATTGATGATGTGATGGGTGGTATGAAGATGGGGGACAACAAACCCTCAATCTTCATGGTGAAGTTAAGGCAGAAGGCAGATAATATCGTAGCCCCTTCTGTCATAGGCAATCAATTTTGCAAGCAGCTTCCACAAAGTGTTGTGCAATGCCTAGCTGCCGTTGGTTCGACTGTGATCAATACATCCGTAGACTTGGACTTCCTTGCGAAATCAGCAGATAATGCGCTCGAATACACCAGATCAAAGCCAGTGGTCAGCGCAGTATCTGCAGAGACTGGAGAACTCGCTCAACTTTGAGCCCAAATAGCTCAGTTGACCGAAGAAGTTAAACGAAACAAAAGCCAAGGCTCAACGAAACCCAACAGTAGCTGGCGACAAAGATCAAAATTAAGAAACAACATCAACAACAACAACACCAATAGCAGAGGACGACAGTCTCGGTCCAGAGACCGCAGATCTAGTTCCAGTACCAGCAGTCAGAGTTCAACTCCCTCTTGAACATCATCTCCCAAAACCCAGTCTCGAAATTGGGATGATAAAAGTTGTTTCTTCCACAACAGGTTTGGCGCAGAGGCCACCAAATGCAACAACAGGTACAAATGGTGGGGTAAATCCTACAATAAGGAAGCGTCAAACTAGAACGAGGGGCCATCTATGCGCCCAAAGACCCCTCGGAAAAACACTCATGCCACCTGTTCGTCAAGGACAGGACTAACAGGAGATGGTACTTAATAGACTCATGTGCAGACTTGATTATATTGCCAGTAAATAAAAACAAAAAAGTACTTCCTCCGAAATACTATCTCCGTACTGTGAATGGCCAAAACCTTCCAGCTTACAGACTCGAGACCAGCAAAGTCCACATCGGACTTAAGGAAAAACTGACGTGGTCCTTCACAGTTGCTGATGTTCCAAACCCGATCCTGGGTGCTGATTTTCTTGCACATTATGGCCTGATCATTGACCTCAAACACAGCAAACTGATCAATAGCGAAACTAAAAATTGTGTGGATGGCAAAACGCATGCTCACAGACTGGACACAAACATATCCAGCTGTACAAAAGTTGACAAACAACTCTTACGGATCCTGTCTGATTATCCTGGAGTCACTTAACCATCAATTCGCAGGCATCCTACATACAAACACAATACGGTTCATTACATAGAAACCAAAGGACAGCCTTGCCATGCTAGAGCACGAAGGTTACTGCCTGACAAACTCAAAGCGGCACGGGAATACTTTCATTGCATCATTGAGGAGGGTGTATGTCACCCCTCAAAAAGCTCATGGAGCTCCCCTATCCACAGGACCAAAAAAGTAAGTGGAGAGTGGTGAATTGTTGGAGACTACAGAGCCTTAAATGCCATAACAGTTCCTGATCGCTACCCAGTCCCCAATATAATGGACTTCAACGTGAACATGAAGGGTAAAACAATGTTCACCAAAATTGACATCAACTGGGCATTCCACCAAATTCCTATGGCCGACCAGGACGTACCAAAGACAGCGGTTATAACCCCCTTTGGACTATTCGAATACCTTCGAATGCCGTTTGGACTTAGCAACTCTGCACAAACTTTCCAGAGAATCATCAACGGACTGTTTAGGGAATTGCCATTTGCATATGCATACTTGGATGATATCTGCATTTGCTCTGAAGGCGGTGAGCAACAGCACGAAGAGAATGTGAGAGCTGTGGTACAGAGTATACACGCCGCCGGACTCACTATCAATGTAGGTAAAAGCTTATACGCACAAACTGAAATTGACTTCCTTGGCTACAAAGTCTCGACCAAAGGCATTTCCCCCTTGAAGACCAAAGTAGAGTCAATACTGAACTTCCCAAAACCCTCAAATGTCGCTGAACTCAGGCGTTTCTTGGGGATGGTGAACTTCTATAGACATTGCATGAAGAATGCAGCAGCCAAAGAAAGTAAGCTGTTTGCACTAATTAAGACAAGTAAAAAGAAAGACAAAACTCCACTCGAATTGAATGAAGAAGCCGAAAAGGCCTTTGAGAAAATCAAAGATATACTGGTAAATGCAACTCTATTGGCTCATCCAGAAGAAAGTCTGCCATTATGCGTGAGTACAGATGCATCTGATTTTGCTGTTGGTGCAACCTTGTACCAACTGGATAAAGACAACAAAAAGTTACCACTAGCTTTCTTCTCGAGGAAGCTCTCAAAAACAGAAAAGAACTATACCACATACGATAGGGAATTGCTCGGAATTTTTGCTGCGTTGAAGCATTTCAGGCACCAATTAGAGGGTAGATGTTTTTCTGTGTATACTGACCATAAACCCCTAACATATGCCTTCACACAAAAAGCAGAACCGGCATCGCCGAGAAGAGCACGACAATTAGACTATATTGGTCAATTGACTACCGACATTCAGTATATAAGTGGAGAACTTAACACTCCAGCTGATGCCTTAAGTAGAATTGAAGCTATCTTGACTCCTGTCCAATTGCCTTATGCTGAAATAGCTAAAGCACAGCTTTATTTTGCAGAATTGCAAGAGTTGTTATCGAACGATGATACTACTCTCAAATTGAGACAGCAAAAAATTCCCGGTACTGATGTTTTATTAACATGTGACATCAGTACAGGTAAGAATAGGCCATTTCTACTGGTAAAATATCTCAGGTTGGCTTTCAACAGTGTACATAATCTGTACATAGTGCTAAAATGATTTTGGTAAGGTTTGTATGGCCACGAATGAAGTCTGACTGCAACAAATGGGCTCGCAGTTGCCTGAACTGTCAAGAATCCAAAGTAGGAAGACACACTCGTTCGCCCCTCAAATCCTTCAAACAAACAGAGTGGTCTAAAACGGTTCATATGGATTTGGTAGGCCCATTGCCACCATCTCAAGGACACAGATACCTGTTGACGATAATAGACAGGGCGACACGATGGCCAGAAGCAATCCCTCTACATGAGATGTCAGCTCCTACAGTAGCTGCAAGGTTATACGATACCTGGATTGCGAGGTATGGCGTACCAGAAGTCATAATTACAGACCAAGGTCGCCAATTTGAGAGCTCGCTCTTCAAAGAGCTGTCCATTAAGCTTGGTGTTCAACACAGTCATACCACAGCTTACCATCCTCAAGCCAATGGCAAAATCGAGAGATGGCATAGAGCCCTCAAAGCCTCTATCATGTCTCATGATTCTAAGAGATGGGTAGATATACTTCCTACCATCCTCTTAGGCCTTTGATCTGCCCTACAAACCGATACAGGTCACTCTGCAGCGCAATTAGCATTGAGCGAAGAGCTACGCCTCCCAGGGACTTCTTTACAGAATCGAAAGAAGTTAGCCCCAAAATCATGGTACAAAACATAAGAAATGATGCTAACAACTTTCTAAAACAGGCAGCTCGCCATGGCCAGCCCAAGATTTACGTCTCAAAACACTTGGCCAATACCTCACACGTATTTGTTAGAGACGAAAAAATGAGATCTGCGCTGGAAAAACCATACGCCGGTCCTTACAAAGTAGTATCACGAGATGAGAAAAACTTTGTGATACTCATTGCAGGCGAACCTTGAACAATTTCCATTGACAGATTGAAGCCTGCATACATGGTAAGTGACGATAAAAGAATAAAAAGGTTGCAGAAGGAAAATGTAGAAAATATACAGACGGATTCACCAATAAACACAGACAAATCCGTCGAAAAAAGTGAGAAAAATACCTCACAACAGAAAACACCAAAGAAGTCAGTAAAATTTTTGGACAATGTTACAACCAAAACATTTGATCCTGATGCCCCCTTATGTCCATGTAAAAGAGGCAGGCCCCCTGGCAGTAAAAAACATAAAAATTCCCGCCCTTCTCGCATGTCTGAGAGGTTAATGCGAAGAAAATAAAATTTACTCCCGAAAAAGTAATATCCGCTACGTAAGTTAAAACCCGCTAAAAAATTTGCGAGGAATATCGGAACTCCGTGTGACAAAAGAAACTCCGGAGATAAGCAAACGTGGAATGCCAACAAAAAGAAAATGACAGGAATAAACAAATCCACGTGCAATACGGAAACAAAACATTGCAACGTGCGTTTACCGTTAAACACAAAGATTATCTCAACGTTGTGACGTCACAAGCGGAGATTCCTTTGTAATAATAAATTCGAAAATTATATTCACTGAGTTTATTTCAGGCATAACTTTGCTTAAACCGATCATAACTTAACCGGAAAACTTGCATATGGCCGAGAATTTTAAGCGCTATCCCCTCTACATGTTGATAAGAAGATTTGGAAATAATGAAAAATAACTGTAATGGTAAATCAAAAAACGAAGTAAAATCACCCATTTCAGAACTGCCAGAATACTTGAACGTGTTTTTCTGATATATTTTTGGTTCCTTTTCCTAAATAACCTTATAATGTCACTGCCAACGAATCCTATTCTAAAGTCCGCCACCTCCCAATTCGCCCAGAAAACTGCTGAGCCCTCACAGATTCAGCAGAAGACCGAGCAAAGAACGGAGTTGGATCGGATAGAGGAGGAGCTCCTCATGGATACAGCTCCTCCCGTTGATCAAGTCTTGACAGAGATGACGACTCTGCTCCTGCCAATCATCTCTCCTCCCCCATCACCACCAGAATCGGCCCCGGAACTGGAAACCCCGAGATTGGTGCCAAAACCTACGGAGACCAGGGAGCCGATGAAGTTCCTCTTCACGGCTGAGCGGGCAGCAAACAAGAAGGCTAAGATGGTTACCTTGGCATCGGAGACATCAAACTCCCCGATGCTGAGGAAACCAATTTTTAAGTGACTGCTGCCCCCTCACTCCCACCACCACCCCTATGCCTATACAAAAACTCGTCCACAGAGGCATAGGGGAGAAGGCAGCCATGCCCAGTACCAGGCGGGCGCGAACCCAAGAAGGCAGTCATATGAATGCGTCAGCGTGCAGTTGGGAGCACGCTAGCCAAGTGGGAGTCAGACCAGAAAAGGCGCTCATAAACCCGCATGTCCCCCCAGGCCTTGCACATTTCTGATCATTTTTGCAGCGCAAAAACTGGGAGGAGTAGCTGTGAGGATTCACTGGTATGAGGAAAAGGGGCTTGGACCCCTCAATGACAGTCGCCGCCCCAAAGGGCAGGCCAATTACTCGTCTATATGACGTTAAATACACAAAACTCGTTCGATCGTAATTACCTGCATGTACTTGCAGGTAATGTACGAGTACTGAATCGTGACACGGTACGATGACGTCACAATTGGTACACGAACTGCCCAGACATATCTTATCTCGGTAGGGGATGATATGACCTGGCTGTTCTCACTAACGTACGTATTACCTTACGTACGTTTGTTTGTGTGTGTGTGCCAAAACCAGTATATAAACTCTTGGAACAGGCTTTAAAATCGCCAGTGTTCGGTCTGGTTCTGGCTTACCCATACTTACGTACGAAGTGGCTGAACACGCTTAAATTCTGTTGAATTTCCTTCTGGTGAGAATATCTCTCACAACAAGGTATTCCACAGATACGAAGAATTTGCACAGAGCCATCAATCACTTGAATTTCTTGAGACAAATCCCAATTATAATCATTTTCAATTATCTCACCTTGGGAATTATCTTTACCAACTTGAACTTGAACAACGGGAGGAGCTATATCTTGATTAGGACTTGAGATTGAATTTACTTGATTTTCTACCAAACTATCAGTACAAGCAACATTAGTAGGTAGAAAATTATCTTGATTTTCAACTTGAGTTAAATTTTCATCAGGAAAATCTAATTCTTGGTTACTAAATTCTTGAATAGTTTCTTGACGTTCATTATTGCATCCCTAAATGTTTTACTTTTGTCAAATTTTCATTATAAGAAATGTTAGTCTTTTTAGTAGCAGGATTATACAAAATATACTTAACCTGTTTTAGTGTACCCTACTAAATATGGTTTAGTACTAACTATATCAAATTTTTGACCAGTAGGTTGATTTTCTTGAAGTACATAAGCCAAACCGCCAAAAACATGAATACTTGATGAATCAGGCTTATTGCCGTAAAACATTTCATAGGTAGTCTTGAAATTTAGTGCTCTATGTGGTGACCTATTATATAAATATTCAGTAGCATCAGCAGCTAAGCCCCAAAAAGAAGTGGGAAATCCACTCTCTTGAATTAATGAACGAATTTTGACTTCGATAGTTTGATTAGCCCTCTCAGCATAACCATTATTCTCACTAGTATAAGGGCCAGAGGTTTGTCTCTCAATTCCTAAATCTTCAATTAATTGATCCATGGCCTGATTAACAAATTCAGAACCATTATCACAACGTAGAGTTTTACATTGACCTTCTTGAGGAAATTGAGCCTTAATTCTCTTGACATACATCTTGAAAAACCTAGTCACTTCATACTCGAAAAATATAATGTTTTTTTAAACTATAAATTTTTTAGATATATTTATTTGAATAGAAAAGTTAGAAGCTTTAATTTATATTTATATCAATTGGAATTTTTATTTTCTTTATTTTATTAACAATAAAATTTATTTTATTTTAATTGAATACTAGAATGAATGAATAGATAAGAAAATTATTTTATTTAAATTAAATATTGAAATTTAAATTAAATTGAAAATTATTTAATATATTTAAAAGACGAAAAGACCCTAAAAATTTAATTTAAATTAAATTTTAAATTTAATATTAAATTTAATTGGGGTAATTATATATTTAAATTTTATATTTATATAATAATTTATAGTCGTCTAAAAATACTAGTAAATAAATGTTTTTTTTGACGAAGGTAGGGGGAGAGTTAAAGCCAATCACATCAGCGTGACTTAATTCACCTGGTCTTGAAGCTCGTTCATGATCTTTATCAAAACGTTTACGAGTCATTTTTGTTTGGTTACAAACTTGACAATCTTGAAATGTGTCCGGACAAATTATGTCCAGGACACCAATAGCAATGGAACAAAGACGATACAAATTTGGGGAAGTAATATGTCCCATCCTACGATGCCAAATATTCCCTTCATTCACCAATTTTAATCTTTGTTCGTCACTTATAATTTTCTTGACTTTTCAATTTTTCTTTTACCAGTCTTTGTACGATAAACCGGTAAAGAATTCGAATTATTCTTAATATTACTTGAATTTTCTTGACTTGATACCCCCTTCGAATCCTGCACAATTTTTACCAGAATTTGCAGAGTCGATATTACTTGATTTATTTTGTTGACTTTTGCTTAACTCCATTTTATCAAACTCATCGATCCAGGAGTAATCAACATCAGACCCGTGAGTAGCAACATTAGACCCATTACTATAAGACTTTTTGTTACCAGATGATTTACTTGATTTGGGGGACTTGACCTGCCTTTTATTACCCAGACAACTTTGATCAGCAATTTCTGACAAACTCAGATAATTAGTGTACTCAGATAATAAAATTGATTTACCTTTAAATATTCTTGATAAGGCTTTTTTGTAGTTCTTGATATTTTTATTCATGCTTGATGGGATAAACTGATATCTATCTTGACTTGATATTATCTTGATAAATGGTTTATTTAACCCGACCTCTTCTTGCCTGTGAAATGTAACTTGATTAGACTCGAAGAGTAACTTGATATTATTGTCATTAACAAATTGCTTAACACTAATAAGACCATTTGCTAGATCAGGAACTACTAAGACTTCTTTTAGAACAAAGGTAAATATTCTTGAAGACGATTCGTGATTTAGGATAAATAATACCATACCCTCACCCATAGCCTTTAAGACACTATCTTTACCACCTTGTCCTAAAGTTTTCTCTTTCGGAAAAGCTCGATAGTTCAAAACTTGGTGAATATGAGCTACAGCATTATTTGTGGCCCCACTATCCATCACAAAAATATCAGTATCTTGACTTGAAGAATCTTGATTTAAAGAATCTTGATTATTAATAACGTTTAAGTTAATTAAATGTAACATACTTGAAATGCTGTTTGGATCTGGTTGAGGAACAGGACAATTGCGTGCTTTGTGATCCGGCTTTTGACAATGGTAGCAAACTTTCTTATTCCTGTTGAAATATTTGTCTGCTGTATGCCCATTCCAGCCACAGTCCTTGCACCGGACCTTCTTATCTTGATTTTCCTTCTTGACTTCTTGATTTGTTTTTGCCAGTGTAGAGGGGGTTACATTGACACTTGATTTATTACTTGATTTGTCGAGAAGCTTATAATTAACGGTACTTGAATTAGAACTTGATGATTGAGCTGGTGATTTACTTGACTGAGAAGTAGAGAGAGTCGACGTTGCTTTTCTTGAATATTCTTGACATTTCAGAGTAGTATCCACAGGTTTAGCAGACGTCGACTTTTTCCTCTCTACATAATCCAATAAGGATGTACGTAACATTTCCTCCGACAAGTCTTCACCAGCTCGTGCACATAAGGTATCGATTACCGCCTCGAATGAAGAATTTAATTTTTGTATCAACTTGATTCGCCAAAATGAAGGTGGAAACACTTGACCAAATTCCACCAGGCTTTGTCGAGAAGCATTGAATTTAGACAAAAACAAAATTAATTCAGTGTTGACTACATACTTGAGTTCGTCAAAACGGTTCATGACAGCAATCATGTCATGAATCATCTTGCTACCATACTGCCTTTTTAACTCTTGATAAATTTCGCAGGCTGATTCGAGATGAAAAATTAGAGTCTTGGTGGGTTGTGCTACATTCATCCGAATCAGGTTCTGCACTTGACCATCGACTCCTCGGTGAATATTTTCTAGAAGGTTCAGATGTTCTGCATGAGGAAATGCGATCCATTTGATCGCATTTGCCGCCACTAAGTCATTCTTGATTTCCCTCTCCCACATTTTGAAATTTTGTTTACCCTTTAGCTTTTCGTTATTTCCGTATATACGCAATGGAATTAGTGGGATCATCTGAAATTGTCTCATCGTCAGGTAACATTGATATTGAAACGAAGTATTCATTGGAGTATAAATGTTACCTGGCAAGCTTGAACCAACTTGACTTCCATTACATACGTAAGGGCTTGAATTGCAAAAAGCTGTAGGGTAGCTTGACACTTGAGTTGCAGGCATAAGGCCTGCTCTTGATTCTTAATAATCTGGTACATAACCAGAACTTGATTCTTGACCGACGTTTGTTAGTCCAGGAGGGGGAGCAAAATGACTTTTTGGAGACATTTTTGAAAAATCAAGCGCCTCCAGTGCTTTTGACGCAGAATCGACAATCATGCTATCGACATTCAACAATGATCGATTTTCGGACATGACACTTGAATAACTTTGATTAATATTTACTTGATTTGGACTTGATAACAGGGCAGATGGCAATTTACTTGAACTTGATGTCTCTACTTGACTCGACAAACTGCTTGATGGACTTGATAATGTAGTAGTCAAGATATCTTGATTCAACATTCGTAAAGGTACAATTTTCTCATGATTGAGATCGATGGTTGGTGATGATGATTGGCCTGGTTGAACCTTCTTGATGATCTTTCCAGAATCCAAAAAGGTGACGGTAATGGTCGGTTCAGCTGTAGTACTCTTAGACATCTTGATTTTGCCAGCCATCTTGGAAAGTTCTTGAACAAGTGGTAGGTCTAGAATCTGCACAATCTCGTCTATTGTATCGGTTGTTACAGTATTTACTACCAGATTGAATGATACTCTCTTGACTTTTGATACCTGCTTCTTCTTTGTAACAGGGAGAGCAGGAGCTTGAGAACAGTCATGATGGGTTTTCGGAGCCATGAACGAATAATATGACGAACACTACCCGCGAATTTCTTGAAAAACAAACTTGAAAAATTTTCGTAGAATTATACGAACGTAATACTTGAATGATAACAAAGGCGCAAACACGCGAACACACTTGAACTCTGCTATCACTTTATATTAAAGATTGACACCAATTACAAACAACCGAGTTCGGTTTAAATATGTGTTCACTTGATTAGGTTCATAAATAAACTTGAAAAAAACTGAAAATTGAACTTAGGTTATTAAAAGAAAAATGAGACATACTTAATGTAATAACGCCATATTGATTACTGATGTGAGGTAGAGTAAGCGAGGACCGAAAAAGAACTCGAGACTTTTATTCACTATAGAATTTATTCGCAGACTAAAATTACATTTGGAAATAAAATACGATTTAGTACAAAAAGGTGAAGCACAGCGTTATTGATGATCGAAAGTAGGGAATGCGATTTGTGAGAGAGGTAGAATGTGTGACATATATTTATAAGCACTTTTCAATTCCGTGCTCTGCTAACATGTTGGAATTAATTTGAGGAACGGATTGGAAAATGAAAGAAACAAAATTAACTGTCACAAATGTATTTTGATAAGGTACAAAAGTTAGCAGAAGACTAGAAGTTTAGTTTAACGGATTATTCCCCAGCTGGGAATCAGTGCTGCCACATGGCAACACATAAAATTATATTAAATATTTTCTTACAGTTTAGGTAACGATGTGAATACATAAAGTTATATTATGAGGTTGTGTGGGAATCATATCCCAACACCCCCCCCCTCAATTCCACACCGCCGAATATGTTTATTTTATAAAAAAAAATTAAAAGATGGTAAACATGTAGGTGAATCACAAAGAAAAAATAAAAAATGAAACATATAGTGTTATATAACAAAACGTTATTAGTAAGTAACAATTACATATATAATGATCGTCAATTTAAACAGTTCACATATAAATATAAAAAATAAAACATCAATTGTGAGGTAGAGTAGTAATGTGTACACATAGGTAATTTCAGTTTATTATGATATGGGTATTTATTTATTTAAAAATATATAATATATAATATAAAGTTGGTTATCCATCAATATCGGCATTCTTACTGTGATATGGTCGGAGAGAATCTAAATATGTTCATCTTAAAAATTAAAAAATATATATATATAATTATTATTCGCGTGGGAAGAGGATTGAGTATAAGGATATAGACTATTGTTGGAATCAATGGAAAGATAAAGGGATACTGGATACCAATAAGAGAGGCAGAGCAGCTACGGGGAACCTAATGAAACTTAAAAATAATTGTGTGTAACGACATTTTGAACCGCATGGTTTACGACAGATGTTAGAAGACTGGCATCCATCCACAGTTCAATCCCAAACCATCAGAAATTTTGAAGGGTTAAAATAAAAAAAAATTATCCAAAAAGTTGACTTATGCGGAGTATCTCAGAAATTAAAATTTCATGCGCTTTCCGATCAAGGGCTTTTGTAAGAACATCCGCCAATTGATTGGATGTACAAATATCATTGAAAGTAATGATTTTTTGTTGAAAAGCCTTCAACAAGGCATAACACTTAATCACGAGAGACCTGGATCGCTTCTGGCCGCCCCCTGATACAATCTATGATGCTGAGATATTATCCTCAAACACCTGCACGGGTTTGGTTACAGAAAAAATGCTCTCCACTAATCTCCAGACTACTGCGATATCGTCAAGTGCATCATGCAATGCAATAAGTTCAGCTGCAGTTGACGAGTCTGCAACTGTCCTTTGCCAATGAACGGCCCAGTTCAGTAAGTCACTGTAAACGAAAATCATGTAACTGGAAATGGAGTGCCCTCTCTCCAAATTATTTATATCTATGGGTAAGTCTTCAACATCAGGGGCATATGATGCATCCACAAAAGCTTTTATTTGTGTTTTGTCCGAATGAAATACCAAGGCATAGTCCTGAGTGGACTTCAAGTACCTGATAATTCTCCAAACGTAATTTTTAATTTTGGGAGTCGAAGCAGACTGAAATTGAGAGAAATAATTAACTGAGAATGCGATGCTTGGTCTCGTTAGTCTCGCAACATATAGCAGATTTCCAATCATCGCCCTATATTCGGTATCATCCGTGCCATTTTTAGGTTTATTTATTTTTAATCCAGTCTCCATAGGTGAGGATATGGATTTAGCTTCAGTCATTTTAAATTTCTGAAGTATTTTATCTATATATCTAAATTGTGTTAATGTTATAGTTTTATGTATAATGTCACGGTTTATTTCAAACCTACAAAATATTTTGGGTCGTGTTCCATTTTAACTGTGAAGTATGTTTCAAAAACTGATATTAAATTATTGGTCCAGTCGTCATTGTTGCTAGCAAGTAGCATGTCGTCCACATAGACAATTAGAAAGGCCATAGCGCCTGTGCTATCTTGCTTTATATATAAGCAACGGTCAATTTTTGACTGGGTGAAATCAGCTTGAACTACCCTCGAGTTCAATAAATCATACCAACTCTTAGAAGACGTTTTAAGTCCGTATATTGATTTAATTAATCTTAAACATTGGTTTTAGCCTAATTGGCAATCCTTTGGTGAAGTAATATATAATGGATATTCTATTTATGAATTCAAGAATGCAGTTTTTATATCAAACTGGAGTAAATTTAAATTATATTTATTAGCAGTGGATAGGATACAACGGATTAACCAATATTGGACTACTGGAGCATATGTTTGAGACAGCAAATAATTTGTCAGATCCTTAAACCCTCTGGCTACCATCGGTATGTGAATACCCGAATTATTGGGTTTTGTTGTAAGACACCATTTTGTGTCCACATATCTGGCATTTTTCAGTTTTGTGACAATTTTCCAGACACCCATTTCAGCTAAGGATTTTAATTCATCTTGTATGGCAGAAAGCCATTGGTCATGAAAATAATTAATGTCGACTTCCTCAAAAGTCTGAGGGATGCAGTCCTCAATATATTGGCTGCTCCTTGTGTTAATTATATTTAACAGAACCGGAGTTTCTTCAGGGTCATTTTCATATTCAATGACCAGATTATCTATTTTATTATTATTATCTTTATTTAATTCTATTATATTTTTAGTCTCATCAAATCTAACATCGCATGTGACATGAGATTTATTATTAATAGGATCCCTAATGCAGTAGCCTGTTGTTGTCTAACCAACAAAAATGCCCTTTTCGGATCGTTATGTCAATTTCGGATGTTCACTTTTAATTAATTTTCTTTTATTCTTTGTGGCTTGCTGTTGTCTTATTTCAATTGGAATGTGTCAGTGAGCAATTGCTCCAAAGACTTTCAAATTTGAAATGTCCAGTTTATGACTGTAAAACAATTCAAATGAAGTTAAATTATCTTTATTTGCCCTAGTTGGGTTTCTGTTTATAGTATAAACAGCTGCAACAACAGCAAGAGACCAGAAACTAAAGTCTAAATTAGCGTCAAAAAGCATCGCTCTGACACAGGACATGATAGTTTGATTCTGCCTTTCAGCAGTCGCATTTAATTCAGGCGAATATGGCACAACTGGGTCCAACATCACACCGTTTTCATCACAAAATGATTTCATCTGTGTGTCAAAGTATTCACAGGCATTGTCACAATGCAAAGTTGCAATCGGACAGTCCGGAAACTTTGATTTTAATGTTAGATATAATTTTTTAAATTCATGGAAAACCATTGATTTTTTCTCAATGGGGATGACAAACGTATATTTAGTCATATAATCAACAAAGATCAACACATATTTTTCACCAAATATACCTTGTGAAAACGGGCTCATAGTATCCGATGAGACTATCTCAAGCTTCCTAATATTGGTCATGTGCGAGTTCCATTATGACCAAAACACCTAGAATTTGCCTTCATACAAGTCTCACAAAGCCGGAACTCGTCATAACAAAAGTTAATTCCAGTAGGAATTGCTCTTGAGATCTTACAAAGTATTTTAAGATTTTTTCCTGATAAGTGGCCAAGACTCCTATGCCATATCAATTTTTTATTTATTGTCGATTGCATTGCTCTCTCTTCTGAATCCTGTTGTTTATTTATTATCGTGTTTTCGTTATAATTACTATTTATTATTTGAGATCTTATATCTCTCTCATTTTTTTTTGACTCTTCATCCCTTTTTTCTTCTTTGTTTGTTTTATTATTGTTATTATTATTTCATTTTTTTAATATGTTCTCTGAATTTTGTTGTTTTATGGAATTTTGTTTGTTTGCATTATTTTCATTATCGGGGTCATCTTTATCTTCATCACTAATACCAACTTCGTTCTCTATTTCAATTTCTTCATTTTCCTCAATAATTTCTTCCTCAATATAAAAATCATTCCACTCGTCCTGTGTTTTTATATTTGGCATACAAGCCAGTTCATTAGAATTATTATAATAAGGACATATTATGTCAAGATAATCTGAGTGGTCATATGATTCTGGGATTATTTCGTCATTGGCTAATTCGTAATTTACTATGTAGACTCCTTTTATTTTGGGAGCGGTGAATAGCACCTCATTAGTACCACGTACATATATATTTGACGTGGAAAAATTTTGATCAATCCCTAACGCTCTATTCTCAGTTATCTTAATGTCCGACAATAAGTCGATGTTCAACGAAGGAACATAATGGACATTTTTTAAGCATATGACTTGTTGTTTTTGTCTGAATTTTCTACTGTTATATACATATTCCCTATATGAGTGGCAACTAACAAAATATCCTGTATGGCACACTCTAACTCCAACAGTTTCTCCAACATAACTGGATTCTGTAATTTGGACAGATCCAAAATTACGTGTGCAACAGCACCACCATCTAACATAAATTTTTTACTTAAATTGACATAATCAGCAGGTAAATCCCTATGTTGATTCCTATTTGTTAAAATATTTATTAAATTTCTATCCTGTCTATTCAAGCTGCTTTCAGAATCCTTATAGCCCAACATCATAGACCATTGGACTTCACTTTCTTTTTTATTTTTATTTTGACTATTACTATTATTATTGTGATTATTATTACGTCCGTATCTGGTATTTTGTGCCGGACCATCAGCACTATTATAATTTTGGGATTTCAATTCCTCTTTTTTCCACGGACAGACATTGACAAATGCCCTTTACCATGACATTTAAAACAAGTCACAATTTTATCAGGATTTGGTAAAGATTTATTAATTTCATTCATATTATATTGTGTTTTATTATAATTACTATTGCTATTTGCAGGCATATTCGCAAATTAATTATTATTATTATAAGTTTTTCCTTGTTCAGGATTATAATTTATATTATTATTAAATTTATTATAATTTCCACCAGGTTGATATCTAAAATTATTATTATTATTATTTGGTGGATAATTATATTTTCTTTTTTTATTATTATTATTAAAATTTGTCATTTTTTCATCATTTAATCTATCAGACCTTTCTATCAGCATCGCATGTAATGTTTCAATAGTTTTTTGGTCCTGATTCAAGGTATTAAATTCTAGTCTTGTTATATCAAAGTCCATATTTAACGAAATTAACAGTTGCTCAATCTCTTCCTGCTTTTCTAAAGTTTTTCCGCAATCTCTAATGCGTTGAGCAGATCTAGAAAAGAGATATAAATATTTTCTCATATTACCCCTACTATCATATTTTAATTTTTGGAAAGCCTGTTTAGCATTAATGTAAGTTACTTGGGTACAGCTTTTGTGCCTCTCGTCTAACATTTTTATTATTTGATTCACAGTCCTAAGTTCTTTAATTCTTTCAATTAATTCATTATTTAAGCCTTGGTAAATCAGAGCTTTACCTTTTTCCTGATTTCTAAAATAGGTCATGCAGATCACAGGATTTCCACTCGCAGCTTCAGGATTAAGAAAAGTATCTAAATTTTGTTTTAAAAATATTGTTTCAGTTTCATTATGGTGAATAATTGGGTATAAACCTTCTGCATATAGCATAGAGATCATTGTAGTTCTCCATGCATCACAATTTTTTCCATCGAAAACTTTCTTAGAATCAAATCTTGACATATCGAATCGTTCAATAAAATAATTTTGTGAGAAAAAAAATAGGACAAAACCCTACCTCGGAACACGAGAACTTATAATTAAGGGTCTCACAAGCTCAACCGCTTGATTATGCAAAAACACGGGCTTAACCGCGCGATGGGAGATGCAAAATAATATTAAATAGATCAATCAAATTAAGAAATATCGATATAAAATTAAAAATTCAATTATATTGTTACTTTAGCTGATGAAAACTTTCCGCCATATCACGTTGAATCTGCTTTTGATGCTCCAACTGACCAAAAAAGTTCGATGTCCAATCACTCAAAACCAATTCTATGATTGAAAATAAAAAAATTCCAACTTCACTAAATTTCTATTATTTGTGAGTGGATTTGCAGTCGAAAGTACTCAGTGACCATTAATAAGGGTATGTTACTTATTGAACTGTGAAAAATGAAGATTCAAATTAATTATATCAAATATTATCTGAGTGTTCAACAAAGAAAAAATTTCAAGTTCAGAATTGCTATCATAAATCAATTTTGTCTTTGAAACTAGCTATTGTAACAAGTATTTAACCTTGTACAAGATCCCTATCTCGATAACCAGATCAAGTATTTTATATAATTGAACAAAAGAAAATTTTCCAAAATTGTTCAAGTTCTAACTCATGCTAAAGTTGAACATGAACAATGGAATTTTGGCGATGTTTTACGAAAATATAGCTACGCCTAAAAATACGCTTTAACACTGGAATTATTAAAAAACATACGATAAATAACGCACAAAATGAATTATTAAATAAATGTTCAAACTTATTAAATGATTTTTTCTGATCCCTGGTCCATTGGCAAGTCCAAAGGCGATGAAAACGCAACTTCTGATGATACCAGATCCAATGAAACGCAAATTCGCAGTTGAAGAAATGGAAAACCACAATTCTCAACCATAAAATCAGTGAAACATGAAAATTATCCAACCGTTTTTAATGTAATTGGAAGGTTTCCCATACCATAGATTCAGCTCAAAGTTGATCTGTTTCTTCCAGCATTTACTTCTTGAACTCAGCGTCGGTGACCATTGATTTGTACCTGTCCGCATTTGATTTTATGTTGATTAAAAAATTTGAGCAAACCCCATTAAAATTTGATTTCTCCACTTCACTTATTGAATCATTTGTAATTCGTATTTTAACGGCCATTTGCCAACACTTTTTCATGAAAAATTAACCAAAGATTAAATGGGACATAGCCCTTCACTAAACTGTGAATTAACAAATTGAAATTAATTAAAAACCGATACACATTATTAAAATAAAAAGCACTTTTCAATTCCGTGCTCTGCTAACATGTTGGAATTAATTTGAGGAACGGATTGGAAAATGAAAGAAACAAAATTAACTGTCAAGGAATTTATTTTGATAAGGTACAAAAGTTAGCAGAAGACTAGAAGTTTAGTTTAACGGATTATTCCCC
This sequence comes from Ericerus pela, assembly GCA_011428145.1. Taxonomy (NCBI): domain Eukaryota; kingdom Metazoa; phylum Arthropoda; class Insecta; order Hemiptera; family Coccidae; genus Ericerus; species Ericerus pela. The sequence goes on along the minus strand of WOFM01000057.1, from coordinate 372,732 downwards.
AGCCGAGAATCAGTGCTGCCACATGGCAACGTATAAAATTATATTAGATATTTTCTTACAGTTTAGGTAACGTTGTGAATACATAAAGTTATATAATGAGGTTGTGTGGGAATCGTATCCCAACAAATATTGCATGGTGTTTCTATTCTCATACATTATAGGGTTTTTACTTGCTCAATTTTAATGCGGTTTTCATTGTTTGGTTTTCAAGAAAATCAAGTATCTATTTTTAACAAGAAATTTCTAGAAATGCATTATTGTTAAGTATTATTTTCAATTATTATAGGGGTATTTTTCTTACAATATATTTTGTGTTTCGATTATAATTTTGGACTTGGGACAACTTGTACTTTGGAAGGATATATTTTCAAATAAACGATTTGACAATTATATGTATATGTTTGTATTTTCCAGAACCTTTACAACTAACTATATTTTCAAATTTTGTTCTGTCAAATGATTTTGTCAGAATATCTGCCAATTGATTTTCGGAATTTACCAATCTGAAGTGTATAATTTTCTCTTCCATTGCTTCTAAAATCGAGTAACATTTAATCATGAGGGCTCTTGACTTTTTCTGACTTCCCCAAACATATTTTTTGAGTGGAAAAGTTATCTTCCATAATATCTACGACCATTTTTTCATTAAAACTTTTGAAATTTATGTATTGTATGACTTTGATAATGTCTAAGGTATGGAAAACTGCTATGATTTCTGCTATGGTACTAGATGAAGCATGGATTGTCTGTTTAGAACAATTCCATTCAATCAAATCCCCATTTACAAAAATCATAAATCCAGTTATCGATTTACCTTTTTGCAAATTATTAATATTAATATTGTTTTCATCAACCTGAGGGGCATACGAAGCATCTATATAGGCTTGTATTCTGTCCCCTTCAGATTTGTATGTTAAAGTATAATTTTTAGAAGAATTTATATACCTAAATATTCTCCTTACATAATTTTTCAGAGTATCATTCGAATTATTCTGAAAATGTGAGAAGAAATTCACTGGAAAAAGTATGTCAGGTCTAGTTAATCTAGCCAAGTACAACAATCCTCCTATCATTGATCTATATTCAGTACCATCTTTTCCATTTTCTATTTTGTCTATTTTAAGTCCTGTTTCCATTGGAGTATTTGTATTTTTTATTTCAGGTATTCCAAATTTTTTGATCATTTTTTCTATATGCTTATATTGTGATAAAATTATTGTTTTATTTTCAATGTCTCTATTTCAAGTCCCACAAAAAATGTGGGGTTATTTATTATAGTTATCGTAAATGACTTTTGCAGCTCTTCGTTTATTTTGGTTATTGACATTTGTGAGTTAGAGGCAATCAATATATCATCTACATAACTCAAGAAATATATTTTTTCATTATTATTATTCATTTGATACAGACATCTATCAGCTTTAGTTCTCAAAAAACTCATATCCTTAATTTTAGAATCCAACAAGTCATACCACAACTTGCTTGAAGTCTTCAGCCCATAAATTGACTTTTTTAATTCTATCACTTGGTTTGAGTTTATATTAACTCCTTCTGGTCTTCTTACAAATATTGGCTTAATAATTGGCAAATTTAAGTAAGCAGTTTTCACGTCATACTGGACGAGTATTAATTTATATTTATTAACTATGGAAAGTAACTATCTTATGGTACTAATTGAGGCAACAGGGCCATGAGTTTCGGTAATATTATATTCCATCCTGTCCTTAAAGCCCCTTGCTACCAATCTGGCCTTTGGTTTTGGATTTCCAAACTCATCATATTTGATTGTGAAAATCCACCTTGTATCTATTAATTTTTGGCGGTCATAATCTACTATTTCCCATACCTTCATATCATCAAGAGAATTGAACTCGTCACTTATGGCCTTAATCCATTCCTCCCTAAATGGGTTTGTATTTATTTCTGCAAAATTTTTGGGAACAATCACCAATATATGTTTTATTATAATTGATATTAATATTCATTATTAGGGGGTTAATTATCCCTAAATCATATTCATAGTTTACTGCTTTCATAGTTAGTGGTTTATTTGTTATTTCCAAGGACTTTATATTTTGTGACTCATCTACTTTTACATCGCAAGATATGTATGATTTTGTGTCATATGGATCTCTTAAGCAATAACCCGTATTGATATAGCCCATCATTATACTTTTTTCCACCCTGTGAGCTAGTTTTGGATTTATTTTATTTTTTGACTTAGACTTTGCTTTCGTCGCATTTTGTTTTCTCACTTTTATGGGAATATGTCTATAGGTTAATGAACCAAAGACTTTTAAATTCTTAAGATTTGGTTTAATCCCATAGAATAATTTGTAGGGTGTCTTATAATCAACATTAGCCTTTGTGGAAGATCTATTCATAAGATATGCTGAGGTTACAGTAGCGTATGACCAATATTTTATGTCAAGATTAGCATAAATGAGCATGGCTCGTACTCTCCTCATTAATGTCTGGTTCTGCCTTTCAGCAACACCATTTAACTCCGGGGAGTACGGGACCACATAATCCATTCTAATACCAACCTCATTACAATAATTAATTATTTTTGCATCCAAATATTCCCTTGCATTATCACATTTGATTGTCCCTATTGGGTAATCAGGAAATTTATTTTTCATGGATACTATAATATTTCTGAATTCGGTTCTTACTTGACTTTTGTTGGCAATGGACATTACAAAGGTATACTTTGAGTAATGGTCAATAAATGTCAGAATATACTTCTGATTTGCAACAGAAGGCGTAAATGGACCCATTATATCTGAGGATGCTATTTCCAATTTACGTTTTGGTTTAGCCCTAATACCATTATGACCCAACTTTAAATTATTTGCAATACAACATATTTGGCAATTTCAAAAATCTACATCCCTAAAATTTAGATTTTTGGGAATTCCTACTGCTTAAGTTTTTAGTTTTTGCAAATATCTTGCATTTAAATGTTCTAGTCTCCTGTGTATTAGCATTTTTTATTTATGTTATTATTATTTGTTGTTTTTTCTATGTTTTGTTTATTATTGCTGTTATTTATTTCTGTTTGTTCATCTTCACCCCCTGAGGTGATTCAATATTCTCATTTTCATCTTCTATTTCTAATTCGATTGTGAAATCATCCCATTTGTCTTCTTTCCCTTGGGTTACTGGAGCACATATTTTATTATGCTCTTTATCTTCGATATCATTATCAATATTATTATTATTTTCTAAAATGTTATTATTAAAAATTATTTTTTTTATGAAATTCTCATTTTTAATATTCGTATTTTCAATATTATAATATATATATATATGTAAGAATCACCCGTCACATAGTCGTCTCCGTGTTCCTTCTTGTTTCCTCTCTTTCCATTTACTCTCTTTCTTATCTTTCACGTTTGTTCCTGTATCTCCGATATACCGACTTCGTTTATGTGTAACCGTTTACTCTCTGTTCGAACCTACGTACGCTGATTTTGGTTTCCCCGTTTTCAGCTTGCTTCGTGCATACACGCTTTTGCCGCGTGCATTACTTTCTCGCTTATAATTCCGCTATACTAGCTTTACTTCGGAAACGATCTTCGTTTTGAATTCTTTGATTAAAATAAAGCATTCTTTCGACTCGTTCCCGACTTCGTTCTTGTAAGATCTTTCAGATCTTATATATATATATAAAATTCCATTTTCTTTGAGGGCTGTTATTATTATTTCGCCATTCTCAATGAAATATATATTGGCAATATTTTTTTGCTGATCTATGTTTATTATTTCTGTATTAGTTATTTTAAATGGAAAAATAATATCCACATTTAGATCAGGCACATAATGGACATCGTTCAATTCTATTAATGATTGATTTTTGTTTAAATTTTCCAGTTTAATTATCATTCTTCCAGTATGAGTAGCATAGAGAAAAGCATTTTTTCCCGCACATTGTAGTTTAACTGGGGTAACGAATTTTTTAACATCTATTAATTTGTTTAAATCAGACGTTAAATGCACTTCTGCCGCCCTATCTAAAATTGCTCTATCTTTTAATTCACTATAATTTTCATTTTCTTTTTTATTTGAAATTAATTTATTTAATAGCCATTCATTTTGTTTATTAGGGAATTTCCTAACCATACATGACATTTTCACTTGCTGTTCTGTATTTTCTTTTTTACTTGAATTTGTTTGGTTTGAATTTGTTTTGGGTGGATAATTACTCTGATTTTTATTTGTGTTTTCATTATTATTTTGTTGTATATTATTGTTGCCGCAATTTTGTAGAATATGACCACATTGGCCACATTTATAACATTTATTATTATTGGTGTAACGTATATTTTCGTCTATTTTAAGAAATGACGAACATATTCGTTCACTCATTTTCAAATACCAAAAATGTAGATATTTATCAACAAATTTACCTTCCTATAACTCTTCATAAACAACCACAAAACTATTCGTATTTAATTTTACATAAACAGATATACCTTCTGTATATTTCTGACCTAGTTGTACCTGTCCCTCGAGTACTCGACGAGTCAGCACAACCCTATAATAACAACACCCTACCTCACTTTACCTATCCGACACG
>WOFM01000057.1:276469-365256 GCA_011428145.1 Ericerus pela | reverse complement strand
TGTTGTTGTTGTTGTTGTTGTTGTTGTTGTGTTGTAGTAGAAAAATGTCGCTTTATCGTATGTCATGGTTCAAGGTCACGCACTGAACAATGGTCATTTCCCATATATCACCGGTCATTTCACTCGTAGGCCTATATTTAACAATAGTGGGCGCTTCGGCCGGTACGTCAGGTCGAAGACCTGACGTACAGGCCGAATAAGCCTACTATTGTTAAATATAGGCCTACGAGTGAAATGACCGGTGATATATGGGAAATGACCATTGGTCAGTGCGTGACCTTGAATCTGACATACGATAAAAGACATTTTTATACTACTAATGTCCTTGCGTACATTGTAAATTGGACACACATCACCGATTGTTGTGTCCAACCCCAAAGCTGAAATCAAAATCAGTGGAGACAAACAACATTACGGAGCTCTTTGGTTCCAATGACTCACAAATACAGGCCTTAACTTTCTTGCAGTGCCACTCCAGAGAATACTGATTAATACTGATAAAGGTAAAAAATACAAAATGTACAAAAGAAATTAAAGTGGTAATTGATACAGCTGAATTTAACTCATTAGTTTCTGAAAATTTCACTCACTTTTTTCACTAATCTATTGAGAAGCATCAAGCCATTACATATAATGGCCTTGGTTTCAATCCAATACCCACTTAACCTATCAGTCTGACTAAAATAACAATTCTCCCTGTTGATGTTAAAACTTCCATCACATAAACTCACGCACATAATTTGATCGCATCTTATCTTTCTTCTTTCTTTTGTATTACACTCGTTCATTCTGTCTTCTTATCGCCTTTTTCTAACCGTTTTTAGCATGTACTTTTTCTTACAATACCTATTCGATTTCTGTTCTTAATTTTCTCTCGTCAAGTTTAGTTTGTAGTTTCATTCTTTTACTTGATGTCTTAAAAAAAAAATTTCGTCATGTTAAAGTACAGTTTGTTTAATTTTGTTTTCAGTTTTATTTTATTTTAATTTATTCAAAATAGTCCGCCTACATTTTGGTCCTTCGGGCCGGATGCCATCTCAACTAGCCCTTTGGTTTTGTTTCTTGCATTCGTCATATTGTTAGAGTCCAGTCAAGCCATGGTTGGTTCCAGAATTTCAGTTTGTTTTTGATACAGTCCACTACATCAGATCGTAAGTTCGTCATTATCTTATTGTTCGTCATGGATGCTCTAAGGAAAGAACTTAGAGTCCTAAAATTAAACGCTACTCGTATCAAGTCTTCAATGGAGGAGATTTGTAAAAAACCTGTTACGATCGAAAATCTATCGAAGTTGGAAGCGATTATTTCCATGTATCTTCTTCCAAACAAAGAAAAAACTGAAAAAACAATCGAAAATTTGCTTATCTTGCTTGACCCAGATACCAATGTTGAACATAAAAAATTAGAAGATCGTTTGTTAGCGGATTTGGATGATTTGATCAAAGTTGGTTCAACATATCAGGGTAGAGTAAAATCGTTTCACTCAAAGCTGTCCACTGAAAAGTCTCGACAATCCATTGTAACAGCGCTGTCAGCTGCGAACAGATAGTTTAGTACCGCAACATTTCCCAAATTAAAAGAGATCGAACCACCAAAATTCGATGTTGATTTATCAAAGTTTTTTGAGTGGAAAAATTTGTTTGAAAATTTAGTTCATAACAATGACGATTTGTCAAATGTTCAAAAACTTTGGTACTTGAAAAAAGCAATGGTAAAAGATATCGAAAATTTACTTGATGATTTCGGCATGTCAGATGAGGCCTACTCTGATGCATGGTCATATATTTTGTCTCATTTTAAGAAAAAACGATCGATAATTCTCACACTTTTTCATAAGCTAATTGATATCGAGCAGTTGAAAGATGAAAAAGGTATTCAGAAACTCATAGATAGAATTAATGGTACAATTCGTGGTCTAAAAGCAGCTGGAGAAAAAGTCGAAGACACCTTCTCAAAATTTATCGCATTCCTTGCTGGTTTGAAACTTGATCCTGTAACCTTCCGCGATTGGGAAAATTCGTTAGTGTTGGTTAATGATTATCCAAAATTCAATCAACTAAGCAAGTTTTTACAAAATCGTGCGTTCGGTCGATGATCGAATTAAATGTGACAAATTGCTTAAACCAGTAGTAAAAAAAAGCTCGTCTGAACAAAAATTGTATACTACAGTCAAAAATAAATGTGTTTTGTGTTCAAATTCTTATTATCTTAATCAATGCTCGGAATTCTTAAATAAATCGCCCCAAGATCGTTACGAAATCGTGAAGAAAAATCGGCTTTGTTTAATTTGTTTCAATTTTGGTCACTCTGTTAGTAATTGTACATCTCATTTTGTTTGTAAATGCGGTGCAAAACATAATTCATTGCTTCATTTTGAATTTAAAAATCCAAAAAGTAGTTTGTCAAAAGAGCCTGTGGTAGATAGGCCTAAAGAAAGTGTCGTTATTGCTAAATCGTCCTTATCGTGTTTAAATTCAGTCGAAAAGTTCGTGTTACTGCCATCTGCAGTCGTAAAATTTGTGTGTGGTAGTGTATCTGGTACTTGTCGTGTTTTACTAGATAGCTGTTCACAGCCTAATTTAATTTCTGATACGTTCGTTCGTAAATTCAAATTACCAATTTGTTCGATAAACCACAGTAACTCAGTTAAAGGTGTTTTGTCAGCACCAATTCAAGCATCGCATTCCGTGTTATTAAAAATGGTTTCGAATTTTAAATCATATCGGATTGATGTTGTTGCTGATATTATTCCTGCATCCTCATTGTCGTATTCAGTTTATTTCAACAGTTCCACATCCATTGTCGATAAACTTCGCAAATTTTGTCTTGCTGATCCTGCCTTTTGGAAGGAGAATGTAGCAGTTCCTAATATCGATCTTATTATTGGTGCAGAGCATTTTTAAAAAATTATATGTGACAAATCACACTCGCTTGAAAATGGTTTGTTCATACGCCTGTCCAAATTTGGCTGGGTTGTTTCTGGTCTTGCTCCACAAGTCCAAAAGTCATCCTCTTCTCAGTTCTCTGGATGTACACTACAAGAAATTGATAGTAATCTTCGCCGATTTTGGGAGTTGGAGGAAGCTACACCAATAAGTTCATCAAAGTCATTTAAAATTGATCGGTTCCAAGAGCATTTAGAGAAAACTTATTCATTTGTGCCTGATGGTAAATTTGTCATAAAATTGCCACTCAAACTTGATCGTTCATCCATCACTAATAATCGTAATTGTGCGATAGCGAGTCTTTTGAAAGTTGAACGCTCACTAAATGAGGAACTAAAACTAAAGTACATCGATTTCATGAAAGAATACCAAGCTATAGGCCATATGTCGATCGCTGAACCTACAAATGGCCCTCATTATTTTATTCCACATCGGGAAGTGCTTCGTCCAGAAAGTTCGACCACCCCCTTGCGTGTTGTTTTTAATGCGTCGTTGTCTGTTAAGGGAAGCTCATCCTTAAATGATGCGCTAATGACAGGTACCAATATTCAGCGAGATCTGTTTGATATACTCGTTTCCATGCGAATGTATAAGTTTTGTTTCGTCGCTGATATTACTAAAATGTATCGCATGATATGGGTGCATGAAGAAGACCGGGACATGCAACGTATTTTGTGGAGAGAAAAGTCGACAGAACCAATTCGAGAGTACCGTTTAAATACAGTCACATATGGCACTGCTTCAGCATCATTTATTGCCACAAACTGCTTACAAATTGTTGCAAAAAATTGGCTGATTCTCACCCAATTGCCGCTCGTCTCATTTGTGATAATTTCTATATGGATGATTTAATTTGTGGCGCTAATTCAAAAGATTAAATTATCGAGTTGCAATCAACTATTCACAACGCTCTCCCTGAGCGTGGGTTTATTCTTCGCAAATATGCCAGTAATTGTGTCGAATTACTTAGTAAAATTGCTCCTGAATCACATGCATTATCGTCGTCAATCAAATTTGAAAAAATTGCTGTTTTAGGCCTACGTTGGCAACCACTTAATGATAAATATAGTGTTAAAATTAATTTAGATTTGTTTTCAGAAAATATTGTTTTCACTAAAAGAATTATCTTCTCGTTAATTATGCGGATCTTTGATCCTCTCGGTTTAGTATCACCAGTAACTATTCATGGTAAAGTAATTATGCAGTCCTTGTAGCTCAAAGGCAAATCAAGGGATGATCCAGTTTCTGAAGTGTTAACACAATTGTTCGTAAATTACATGCGCAATTTGTCACACTAAAAAGTGCGTGACATCAAAATCACAATGGACTTTAGGTTTGTTTTATTTGCCACGCGGTGTCAAAACCAGGTTGACACCAAGAGGTGCTATTCCACTCTTGTAAGATAAATGCATCAATTGAAGAACAAAATTGACTCCAGCGGAATATCTTCCTTCGGTGCCACCATAAGTGTCGTTATTTTTGGCAAATATAACATAGCTTTTGTAGTAGTTTGGGGAGAGAGAAAAAAGTATCAATATACATTCTTATATAATGATAAGCATCATTTTGTCGAATATACAAACATCGTTTTTCGAGTAGACAAGCGCGAATATGGTTTATGACATCACGCACTTCTTAGCGTGAACAGAGTATAGTTGAAAAAAAAATTTTTTTTAAATAATACTAATATACACCGAGCAATATCATAATATACAAAATACTTATCACAACCAATAGAAAATTTATTAGCTAAATTAAAAATAAAAACCAATCAAAGCGTTGATAATTACAAATTACAGTACATAATTATCGACAAAAACTTGACCCATTTTGTATGAGTAATGGAAATTGATTTCGGCAAAAAAAAATAGGAGGAAGTATCAACAAAATCAATATCTTGAATAGAACACGGTTTGTCAATAAATTGGAATATTTTACAAGAATACCGAAAGTCCGAAATTGAAATTAGGAACAATAATTTTTCAAGTCAGCACCGACAAAATTATAATCCTAAAAATAATATTTTTATTAATGAAAATTTTTTAAGCAACGTTTTTGGAGATAAGAGAGAGCATTATTTTCTAAGTAAGGTAAATCATATCTCTGGGATAATCGCGCGTAGTTGATACTTGATATTATATTCGCGACTAAAATAGAAAATACATATATTATCTACCACAAAAATACAATCTATATCCACAAAGATAGTAACATCAAATGGATGCCGTTTTAGCTACAATAATGGAAAGATATGGACTGATAAATTGAAAAATCATATTTTGAAAGAGATGTATCGAAAATAATCCTGAACAGTAAAACATGTACAATGAAAAAGAAGAGAAAATATAATTTTGATTATGATAATTCTCGAAATTGAGAACATAGATTAACATATAGTAGGATAACAGCACACATTTTTCGATATTTGATGGATTTAAGTATAAAAAATTGAACGAAACAAGATTACAATGGATGATTCATAGGCTTACGTCGAGTTTGTCACATTCTGCCCGTGGGTTAGGTAGGTTTGATTCGCATCTTGGTGGCAAACACATTCTCCTTTTTTTTTGCATTTATGGTACAAGGCATGGGATTGACGAGCGAAATACTCGTAAACATTTCCTTTGCAACTTTTACAAGTTGTAATTGGTGCATGATATTTCTTTTCAAAATGTTTATTCAAAAAAGCATCTTTATTGATAAGCCGTTCGTTGCATTGTTCACAATAATATCGCCAGTTGTTGGTGCTGCATGAAACATCTTTTTTAGATCGTTCGGGTCGTAGAAATAATGGATGGGCTGCATCGGTTACAACTTGACTTCCGGAATCTGAAGACGACTGAGATAAAGGATCTCCTCCCGCCATGGCGCAAAAATAAAACGAAAAGTAATTATAAAACAGGGAAGTTTACAGGAATGTGGAAGTATGACATTCTTATCTTAATGGTAGACAAAGGAAATTGACTTGAGTAAGAAAAAGGAATAAAAAGCAATATTAAAAAGAAATATTAACGTAATTAAGAAAAGTAATAGCTATAAAACAGAAAAATTACATTAATTAGAGTTCTCAATTCAAAACTTTCCATTTTCCTGCGTTTTCTACTTGTTAAATTGTTTTGACTTCTTTTTATCTTATCAAATATTAGAATGTTTCTTCGACCATATACTAGATAGACACGCCCTGTACAATCTTGTACAATGCTTCCCATTGAAGCACAAGACATACAGAGTGTGACGTCACATTGGGGCAAAAAGTTATTTTACCCAGGTTATACTGCTGGCATTTCCAGATTTTTGAAGTTGATTTTGTTGAGATTGTTAAAAATGGCTATTAATAACAATGAGGAACTTTCATTTGAGAGATTAATTTTCTAGTTCAATAAAAAACAAACGTTGTTCTCGTCACGAAGGTTTAATGCCCAGTAAACATATAACACGGCCATGATGCCGAAGTAGATAGACAAAGCCTGGGTAGAATACCACAGGTGAAACAAACGACCACAGATAAGAAATAATGAATCGAATTACGTTTACCATTCATCACTCGTAGGTGGCGTAAATGTATGAGCGTAGTGAAGAGGTGACTGAACAACACCCGCCTACAGTTCTTTACGTAGAGAATACATTTATTTCTAAATTATGACGTTGTTTAAATTTACAAAAGAAATAAAAGTTCGATACAGCCTAAAAGTTTTAAAATTGACTAGACATTTAAATACAAAAATAATTACGTTACAAATATATCACAGTTAAATTACCAGAAAATGAAATTATGTCTATAGTTTCAGTTAGACAATAAAACGAACTAATATTAAAACATTTTATCACAGTTGTGTTACCATTAGTCACAAAAATTTTCAATTAAGGAGCAATATAAAATTCAAATATAGATACATGTTACAAAAGTAGCAACTTTAATTAATTAAAAAATAAAAAATAAGGCAAAACCAATTCAACAAACGTTTGAATTGTCGATGTAACACATATATTACAGGGGATCGGAGACCTACTAGAATATATTAAATATCGATCTTAAACGACAATTAGAGAACTCTCACCATTGACGTTTCCAAACTCCAAATATGTTGATTCCCCTGCAGCGAGGAGTACACAAATCATCCCTAACCTGTCAAGGGGCCAAATGGGCATAGACAAAGCTGCCATCAGCGGCGAACAGTATCTTTTTTATTTAAACGACAACATTAGGGAGAGTCAAACATATCGGGAACGAGGAGCAGTTTTGAGGCAGCTTCAAGATGCTTCCTTCTGTCTAACGCTTTTGTTAGAATGTCCGCCTGCTGTTCGGATGTAGCAACCCGTTTAATCAGAATTTCTTTATTTTGTACAGCATCCAGAATGTCATAACACTTGACCATGAGTGCTTTCATTTTTTTATTTTCCCCTCCTTTTGCAACGTGCTCTGTGGAAATATTATCCTCAAATATATCAATTGGATCGTCTTCGCCAAGCAATAACGAGTGAGCAAGGCGAATTAGCCTCAGGTTGTCGAGTGAGTCATGCAAAGCTATTAGTTCTGCAGCAGTAGAGGATGCTGCCATAAGTCGTTGTTTTCTAACAGCCAATTAACTAAATTGCCGTTAGCAAAAATTACGTAACTAGTTACTGACTTGCCTACTTCAATGTCCACAATGTCACCATCAGTGTTACTCACATCAGGGGCATATGAAGCATCTACATAAGCTTCCAGATTTTCCTTTTTTGACTGGTATAATAGACAGTATGATTTAGTATATGAAATATATTTTATTATACGTCTGACATTCAGCTTGTCCGAAGATGTGGAATTACCTTGACAACGACTCAAATAATTCACTGCAAAAGCAATGTCGAGTCTCGTACCTCGAGCCAAGTACAGTAGTGTACCGATCATAGATTGAAATTCTCGGTCATCTACCTTTTTCTTTTTTGTTTATTTTTAGACCAACTTCCATGGGCATATTTTGTCCATGGGCATTCTCAAGTCCAAATTTTTTAACAATTTTATCAATATGAGATAACTTTATCGTTTTATTGGTTCGATCTCTATCAATCTCAAACCCAACAAAACACTTTGGATTGTACTTAATTTTCACATCAAAGTTTTTTACAAGATGATCGACAATATCAGTCCTCCAACAACCTTCACTTGTTACAAGCAAAATGTCATCGACATAAACAGCCAGAAAAGCTATTTTTTCATTAAATTTTCCTTTGTAATAAAGACAATGATCTATTTTACTTTGGGTGAAGCCCAGTTCTTTTAATTGTTTGTCCAAAAGATTGAACCACGACTTTGATGAGATCTTTAAACCGTATATTGATTTATTTAATTTTAATATATTATTTTGTGATTCCTGAACATAGCCTTGTGGTAAGGATAGGTACATAGGACGCCAAATTTCACCATTCAGAAAAGCTGTTTGAACGTCAAGTTGTGTCATTGACCATCCCCCCCTATTGGCCAATGAGATCACCCATCGGATCACCCATTGAGACACAACAGGAGAATTGTCTCATCAATTTGATACTGATATCTGTCCTTTCATCCTCGAGCAACGAGTCTCGCCTTTGCCACATACTCAGCTTTTTCATTCTGTTTCACAGTGTACACCCAATTGGTGTCAATAGTCTTACAACCTTTAGACCTAGGAACTTCATCCCAAACTTTTAAGTTTGTCATCGCATCGAATTCATCAACCATAGCTCTCTTCCACACGTCTTTGAACGCATTTGACTCAACCTCTGAATATTTTTGAGGCACCTAGTTCTCCAGAAATCTTAAGTCTGTGTTTTTCTCTACCCTGCATGCAGCTATCACAGGAATATTCGCACTCAACGACTCCTCAGACGGCTCAGGTAATTTTTCTATTTTATTTTGTTCTATGTCTTTTATGTTTTTATTTTTGTCAAACCTAATATCACAACTTATTGACACTTTTTCTGTATCAGGATTAATTGTGAAGTATCCTGTATTTGTATAACCGAGAAGCAGATTTTTTTTTCATCTCTGCATAAATTTTGGGTCCACTCGTGTTTTGCCTTTCTTTTTGGCGTGCACAGCAGATTGGTTACGCACTTCTATCAGAATGTGCTTGTAAGCCAAAGCCCCAAAAGTTTTTAAATTTTTTAAATCTGGTTTACGACCAAAAAACATCTCATATGGAGTCTTATTATCTGGATTGCTCCTGCATGGTGTTCTATTACTCAAAGAGCAAGATGTGGTTGCCGCAAACAACCAATATCACATCGAGAGCTGCTAGTCGAACAACAATGCACGCGTCTTTTTGCTGATCACGCGATTTTGTCACTCAGCAAGCCCGTTCAGCTCAGGTGAATATGGCACTACCAAATCAAGCTCAACCCCATGCTCATCGCAAAAATCTCTCATTTTACGATCTGTATACTCACGAGCGTTGTCACATCTCAACACTGCGATAGGTGACTCAGGGTATTTATTTTTATTTCTCATAAAAAATGTTTTAAATTCTTCATTTGCCATGCTCTTTTTTTCGATTGGCACAATGATAGTGAAATGGGAAAAATTATAAATAAACGTTATGATATATCTTTCACCCCTAAATGATTCAATAAATGGCCCCATAATGTGAGTAGATACGATTTCCAGCTTCCTATTGGGTTTTAGACAAATTCCGTGATGGCCTAATCTGTAGGATTTAGCCGACAGACAAATTTCACAATTTCTGAAATCGTCGTCTTTTAACACCAAATTTGGAAAACCAACTGAGTTTTCTCTCAAGTAATTCAAATATTTTGCATTTACATGACCTAATCTACGGTGCCACAATTGTTTCATATGGGTTGTTTTTGACAACTTCACTTCTGAAGTCTGAGACACTGGACTTGAGTTAACAACCTACTTATTCTCGTCAATCTCTTCTCTTTTTTTATCTTGTTCTTTATTTTCATTTTGTTTTTCATTTTCTTTTGTGTTTTCCTTTGTTCTTTCAATTTCAATCTGCGGTTCTGGACGCACGTCGACTCGAGCATCTATATCGAACTCTGGCAAAACTTCCAATTCAACCTCAAAGTCGCTCCAATTTGTCTCTTGACTTTCAAGCTCTCTATTTTCCTCTTCCTCATCAGCGAACATAGCTCCACATTCACCTTTTTGTATCACTTCCATCCTCTCAAAATCTAAAACCAGTCCACTGCCATTACTGTATGCTGTTGCTAATTTTTGTTTAGTCTGCCTAACGTAGATATGCGCTTTTTTTCCTGACATAACCACTTTGAACACACCTTTTCATGTCAAACGTGTTGTCGAAAACAGATTATGTTCCAAATCTTCAGAATAATATACATCTTCCAAGTTAATAATCTCTTGTTGGTGCCTATTATTTTCTAACATTACGACAAGTTGACCTTTATGAGTAGTGTAAAATACAGCATCTTTTTTGGCTGACACAAGTTTCAACGGAGGATCAAGTTTTTGAACATCATACATATTCTCAAGGGAATTTACAAGGAACTGCTGAGTACCGGAATCGAGCAAGAATTTCTCAGTTAATTGAATATAAGGCCTTTCCTCCTCAAACGAACTATTCAGAGAGGAATTACCAGACAAACCAGTGGAATCAGAATCGCTGTCCACAGTTTGGACCATCGCTGCATAATTGATTTTTTCTTTTTCCACCTTTTTTGTGGATTTTTGGTCATTTTTATTTATTTTTGGTTTAGCAGACGGACATTGACTAACATAATGACCAATACCGCTGCAATTAAAACATTTTATTTCTTTTTTGCTTTGTTTAGGTTTTTTTTTGCTTTCATTTCTTTTTTTCTTTCAAAATTGTGTTTAAATCCCGAATCACTAGACCCATGTCTTTTTTCCTTAACTTGGTTATTACCCCGATTATAATTATCAAAACGTTTATTAAATTTATTAAAATTATTTCCATTTTGGAAATTATTGGAATTCACATTCCTTTTTTCTTTTTGCTTAATATGGAGCTTATTGATTCGATCAATCAATAACCGGTGCAAAACCTCGATAGTTCTTTTTCCAACAGAAAACTACGAAATTCTAATAACGAAATTTCATAATCCGAAGGCATGGCCATACACAAGTGTTCAGTCTCATCAGCCTCAGAAAGAATACTTCCAGAATCGCATAACTCGCAAACTGTCTTCGAAAATAAATCAAGAAATGACCGCATATTCCCCCCTGAGCAAAATCTCATAGAATCGTCTTTTTGCATTGATATTGTCAATGGGCGTAGTGCCACGGTATCTAGAGTCTAATTTTGCAAAAATATCGCCAACGGAAACGGCATCCCTTATTTTCTCAATAATATCGAAACTCATACGATCAAAAACAATCGCTTTCATTTTTTCTTGTGTTTTAATGTATTCCTTCTGCTCCGAAGTTCTTTTTTCTGATTCCACCTTGTATACTGCTAATTCAGTATTTTTATCATCTAAAATTTCAGCAAAACCTTCACCACGCAAAAAACACATCACCGGGCCTCATAATTTTGCCATTTGAACTTGTTTTTTGGTGTTTCATTTGACATTTTCAATTTTTAATTTCAGAAAAGTGAAACAAAATTCAGCAATCAGAAAACTAATCCTCAGAAACTGTCCTCTGACACCAATGGATCGAGTACCTCTAAATGTATCTCTCAACGATCTCCCAAATTCAAAATGCAAAAATCAAATTTCAAATTCTCTATTGATAATTGCCAAGTTCAGAGCAACAAATCCAAAATTGATCAAAATGAGCAGGGATTAAAAAATTATTATCTAAAAAGCTCATAAGATCGCAGAAACAATTTTCAGTATGATCAATAATCATTAAATAAACAATCAATACCGTTTTCAAATCAAAATTTCAACTTTAAATTTAAAATCCCAAAATGCAAAATTCTATCAGAGCCCAATGACCCGATCTAACTGAATTACAACCCACAATCCAAAATATTCATTCACAAAACAAAATATATACAAACAAATACATGAACTATTAGTGGAAATGCATAATGTACGAGAATATTATTGATTCAAATTAAAACTGTTACAAAATTACTTGTTTTCAAGTTCAAACTAGATACCAGATTTAGCAGCTTTTCTTGTCTTTACTTGCTGTAACAGTTTCAGATTTGAATTTTTCAGCAACAAACTGATGATTTCCAACGGCAAAATTTTAGAGGTTTTTACCTCAGAGGTTTTCGATACCCTTTCTGCGATCCAAATTCACCTGCCAAATTTGGACTCCTGCAGCTTCACAATCTTTCGTTTTTCAGCTTCGATGATCAGAATCAGTGGACACAAGGACGGCCAAATCCAACCAAATGACAAAAAACAGACAGGAAATGATTAATTATATGAAGTAATGAACATAATAAAACATGATACTTTGCTGTTTGATGAATTTTCTACGTTTCAGCTACCGCCATATTGATCCTTCCAGCAATGATTCGGCGAAAAATTGAATGAACTGGATGGGTGAACAATTACTTTCAGCGGATATGTCGGCCGAGATTCACAGTGATTTCCCCAATTTGGCAAACAAATTACATCCCACAAACAGAAAAATGAAACGAATCATACAGAAAAACAAAATTATTAATTACTTACAACATTCCAAATTTTTTGATTCCAATTACTTGAATGAAATACTACGAACGAAAAAACGAATTAATCACTGAAAAAAATTTCCCAAATGCTCTGCTATCATGTTGAGATTGTTAAAAATGGCTATTAATAACAATGAGGAACTTTCATTTGAGAGATTAATTTTCTAGTTCAATAAAAAACAAACGTTGTTCTCGTCACAAAGGTTTAATGCCCAGTAAACATATAACACGGCCATGATTCCGAAGTAGATAGACAAAGCCTGGGTAGAATACCACTGGTGAAACAAACGACCACAGATACGAAAGAATGAATCAAATTACATTTACCATTCATCACTCGTAGGTGGCACTAATGTATGAGCGTAGTGAAGAGGTTACTGAACAACAGATTTTAGCCAGGTTGGAGTTTTTTTTTTTGAAAAATGTAATGCCAGAAAATAGGTGTTGGTTCAGAATTTGTTTCCTATTTTTGACGTTGACACTTTACGAAATATTTATTTGAGGAAGACTACAAATAAATATTTATAATTAAATAAAATAGACTTTATAATTTAAACTTGAATGTACTAGATATCCACTTCACTATAGTGGTCCTTAACTTTGTTGAGAGATTTAGACTTCAATTAATTTTCAACGTAAATCTTTTATAAAATATAATATTTTTCATTTACAACACAAGAATAATAGAATTGAACAAATTAAAATAATGAATTGACTACAATTAAAGAATTTAAATAAAATTAAGGAACTGAACAATTTGTTCTTCAGAGTTAGAGTTTTTATAATTTAATTTTTACATAGTAAAAAGAAGAAATGGTAAGAAATAGTGGGATTAGTTTATTACGATTGGTTGTTACCAAAAAGAAGGAGAATTGACGTTTTCCAGTATTAGGCAGATATTTCAATTAAGTTACACAAGTGTGACAGTAGCTGAGGTCAGCCATAATTGTTTTTTTGTAAAAGAGACTATTTTCATCGAATTCAGACGATGCCATTTCCTGTTAGGTTTGTACTAAGAAGAAGAAGAGTAATAGAAGTGTGAGAAAATAAAAAATAAAACGAATAAATTCGTCTGTGTAAAAATATAGGCGGACATTTAAAAAATGTTCGTCTATATTCGTTACACAATTCTCCGGGGGGATAAAAAAAAAGGCGAAAAAAAAATTTTTTTAACGTCCAATCATAATAAAGAAATCAAGAATGAGAGAAAAAAAAAATTTTTTTTATTATTTAAACTTAATAGTATTAGAAAGAATATACGAAATTCGCGAAGGTATATTAGTTTACTATAATACATCTTATAAACTAGTTTCGTCATATTTCGTTAATTTTTGTATAATGCTAGAAGTTTGAGTAGGAGTAAACACTTTCTTAGGAAAATAAACAATTGAAATGATTATAAAAATAAGTGTAATAGTTATGATTATAAGCCATAAGAGAAATATCATATTTATTAAGGTAAAGTTATCATCAAGGTCTATATTTGGGATTTTTAGTTCAAAAGATTTTATTTTATTTTCAAGTTGGTTTACTGGGGTTATATGAGGTACAAAGTTTTTCCAATTAGGGTTATACAATTTTTTTGTTGATAAGTCAAGAGCAATATCAAACGGTTCATCTGGATCTGAAAAATAGGTCCAAAGGATGGGTAGATGATTTTCAATTTTAATAGATTCTTCCATTGAAGATGTAAGACAAGGGGTTTCTGTTGGTGTAATCATAGTACTTTCATTTTTTTGATTGATGTCTTCAATTTGTATATGGCAAGGAACTTCTAGGATAAAAGTTCCAGGTAGGGAATTATTAATGTTTAATTTTTCCGAAGTTTTCGTGATAGAGTTCGTTGCAATAAGTGCATTGAAATTTATCACGGCAAATTTCGTATGTCCAATTGGGTGGACCAGAGTTTGATTGTTATTTTCAGAACATTTAAAAGAACAGGATTGTAATAAATTTCTGTTTAAATTTTGGAAAAATAGGTTTTTAGCACAAGAAGACAGTTTGTCGCTTCCTCAATTAGATGGAAGGTAACAAAGTGGCTTGTCTGGGTTACAGAAGTGGAGATTCGTTCCAGAGATATATCTCACAGTGTTTGATCGTATCTCATGGATTAGAATCGAGGCTTCTTGATCCCAGTTACATAGTTCATTCGAGTGACTTCTGAAAGTTAATGGAATGAAGTCAAACACTTTGTATTTGGAATT
The DNA here is from genome assembly GCA_011428145.1 of Ericerus pela. Lineage (NCBI taxonomy): Eukaryota > Metazoa > Arthropoda > Insecta > Hemiptera > Coccidae > Ericerus > Ericerus pela. The sequence continues at coordinate 350,511 of WOFM01000057.1, read as the reverse complement.
TAATTTTTTAGTGGGATTTTAATTTCAATTTCTAAAGAGTCATTAAAAAAATTACAATTTACCAAATCTGCATGATAATAGTTTGATAAATCATGAAGTGGGATTGCTAGATCAAGATCTAGATTTTTAATTTTGCTTTGGAGTGAGAAAATATCTTTTTCTAAAATTATTTTAGATATTATAGTTGAGGGGATTATGTGGTTTTTGCAAGAAGAAAGAATGTTAGACAAACGAAAGGTATTTACGAGATAATTGTCGTAAAAACCTTGTAGATAATTTAGGGAAAGTAACAATTCGAAAGAGTTTTGTTCAAATGAGTTTGTGTGTTTAACAAATTCGGACATGTTTTTATTTGTATGGGAAATAAAATTTTCTAAATTTGATGACATATTCACAAGAGCCATATGTTCTTGGAATAGTTTGTTTTTTATAATTTCGTATTCGTTTTTTAGGGATAATTCATTTGTCAGAAAGTTTCTACCGTCTCTGAAATTTAAGACGCGGCAGCAGAATTCTAATGCATCACCAAAAAATGATCTAATTGGTGTGAATATACTTCTTTTGTTTCGAATTAATGATGGGTTTGTATAAAAATCTTGCACAAGGGCAATGTTTTGTTTCTTAAGGATATTAATCGAGTTTTTGAGTCGTTTAGCCATTTCTGCATATCTGCAGTTTTTCCATTCAGTATTTTTGCATTCTTGGTGTTTGAATTTAGTTTCGAAAATTTTGTCTGCTGATTCATATAGATCAAGTTTCAGAAAGTATAAGATAGGTGCTGAGTTTGAGTATACATGAATATTATTAATTTCGCTAAAGTAAGCTCCAGTTGATGCAGTAGTAATTCGATACAAATCCGCTGAGGTACGTTGTGCTGATAAAGCAAGAATTTTGATGTAAAGGATTACAGTAACAATCGGCAAAAACATTTTTCCTGAAACAAAGATAACATTGTATGTCAATCTAGTTTACTGCTGTATGAGAATACTTTTTAGATAACAGCTGCATTTTTATTGTAAAGGTAAGTTATAATTTTTTCTTAGCTATCACACGGAATTAGTTTGTTTAGCAATTTGTTTTTTCCATAGGTTATAAGGGGCATTTGTCAATAATTTTTTTAATATCAGTTCTACCTATTCTGTCGTACTTGGTTGGTCGTATACGTTCTGGTGGTAGTGTTTGTTAATTTCAAATTTGTTTCAATATAAAAGTTTTTTCCTATTTTTTTCTTGTTTTATTTTTCGTGATTTTTTATTAATAATTTTATTTAGTACCGATTTATTTCTACAATTATTATTTTTCGTTTTTATTCGGTTTTTTAAGAAGGAAAGTTTATTTAAGAAAACAAAAAATGTCTTTGTTCTTCAATTCGGTCGATGAGCGGGTGTTTGCAGCTACAGGGTGGATTGAGGCAAATGAGATGTGGAGCTTCTCTCATATGCTGGGAAATAAAGTGTCACACTACCAATTGTGTGGCTGTTTTTTCCAGTTTTTCCTGGCAACACATCGGCTGTTTAATCTAGCATATATGTTTGCCGGAAAATCAGAAGATGAGGAGCTAGCACGTTCTTTCGCTCTACTTCGGCTCGGCAACGAGTCTATGCGACAGGACCAGTTTTGTTGGGAGCATTTTGTTCCATTTCAATGTTGTAAGGGGGCTGAGGGAATTATACAGAAATTATTATCGAACTTAGATGCTTCTATCCGAGGTGTCTAAGTTTCGAATTTGGAACCACCGGGCTCCGATTAATACTTGGTGGTCAAGTTGATCACCGGGTTCGTCAGAACCTGGGGATATTGTCTGGCTTATTCGTTGGATTAGTTTGCGTATCGCAGTATTCCAACGAATACGTCAGGGTCAAAATTATTCATGTTGATTCGTACATGCTAACGAGTCGACTAATGAATCCTGATGCCTCTATATTTTTAAAATTTTTTAACCAAACTTTTGGTCCTAGGCTGACTCTTTTGGTATCTGTAGTGGCGTTTGAGTTTGAGCGTTACTACACTGCTACTGAGTGGAATAATGCAGTTGCTGCCCGAACAGGGTGGCAAATGCATGATGATTTAGTATATACATTCCATTTAGACTGAACAGCAGCTGATACTCGGGAGCCGAGCCAAAGGTATGTAGCCGCTGTTTGGGCCGAGGATGAAGCCACCGAGTTGAACGACTCCGAGTGTTCAATGCCGCCAACTACAAACAGCTCCACCAGCAGCGAGAATTTGGGCACGTTCCTAGAGGGCTATGCCGATACCTGGGTCGATTTTATGCAGTAGGGTAAGTAAAAAAAAAATTTACTATTTTTAAGGTTTGTTTCATTAAATTTTCTACTTATTTATATTTTTTTTATTTATTTTTTTGGAATGGGAGTGAGAGAGAGGGAGGAAAGAAAAAAAAAGGGGTAATCTTAACCTAAATTTAGGGACAGGTACTAGACTGTACACATCCCTGGTTTTCGTGTATTTTACGAGGGCGGCCCCTCGGTTTAGCTACAATTTGGGTTGGGGGAAGGTATTCGGGTTTTTCATTATCATCAATTCTTGACGTATATGAGATAAGTCGACATACATGAACTGTTTCGTTGTATGCTGTATTATCAGCATTTTTAATACGGATTGTATAGTTTGGTTCACTCACTTTTTTAATAACCTTGTGTGGTCCGGTGAACTTCATTTTATTTTTTGCTACGTTTTTAGATTGACGTAATAAAACTAGGTCATTGGGTTTAAATTCCATTGTTCTATGGTGTGCTTTATAATGTTTCGCGTTTTTATCCGATGCTTTTTTTGCAAGATCGGGAATTTTTTCTCGTGTTTCGAGGAGAGTTTTAATTTCTTCCTCGCGAGGTTTTGTTGAGTTAATATTATTTGGGATTTCGGGTAAATTAATTTTTGGGTTATATCCATGTAATAAATAAAATGGAGTTTTATTATTGAGATGTTCAATGGGACTTGTATTATAGGCAAATACAATTTTTTTCAAAGTATCAAGCCATTCAGGTTTGTCAGAGGGTTGATATTTCGAGAGTGATTTTTTAATTACACTGTTAATTTTTTCTACAAGTCCTTGAGTTTGGGGAGAATATTTCGATGAATACACTAAAGTAATATTATTTTCTTTACAAAATTTTTGGACAGCTTCATTGGCAAAATGAGCTCCGTTGTCACAAGAGATTTTTGATGAGGGACCATAAGTATGATTTATAAATTTTAATAATTTAATTACACATTCTGCGTTTGGGTTTGGAGTTGGACGAATAGTACAAAAATTTGTACTCTTGTCCACAGCTACGAGTACATAACCGTGTTCGTAGTCTGTATTAAGTTTTCCTATAAAATCAATCTCAATGTGTGAGAAGGGTTTTGGATTTTCAATTGATATATGTTTCAAATGGCCAATTTGTTGGGGGGAATTTTGAGCCATTTGACATTTGTGACATGACATAACGTACTCAGTCACTTTTTGTGTCAAATTTTTAAATCTTTTTATATATTATTTTGAATATTTTGAACAAAAAATATCATGGCTTGATTTTATGAAGGTAATGAAAATGAAAAAGCATCCAGAGTAATTGAAATAGAAGACCCTGATTTCGAGGTGATTATTTTACTCCATTCTCTTTTGAAAAATACAATTCTATATCAATGCATTACATAATAACTCTGTTTGATAGGACTACAACAAATTACACCAACCAACACCAGGAGGGTGATTCCACAAATGTAGGAATATTATATAACTTTATGCCAAGTTTTACTTGAATATTTGTGGAATATCCCTACCCGTGTAGGTTGGTATAAGTTAGTGTAATCCTATCAAACAAAGCTACTGATTATTTTGTATTTGATAGGAACTCAATTTTAAGTATTTTAACCATTGTCAAATTTGCAAGCTAGAAAATCTATCCGAGTTCCAGTGAAAGTATAGATGCTCTAAATGTGTCGGTTCAGATAGGTTTTATGCTTTATAATAAGCATCGAGATAAACTTCAACATGACAAATTAGCTGCTATTGGTGGGACAGAATTTGAAACAATTGTTAAAACATTTTTATACCTAATTATCGACTTAAATCGAGTGAAAATATTATTCACTTCTGGGAAACTAATAAAATGATATGTCCTGAATTATATAAAGTTGCCATGATTGTATTGGCTGTTCCTTATACTAGAGTAAGTGTGGAGCGTCTTTTTTCTCAGATGAGATATCTACTTGATCCATTGAGGAATTCTCTTAGCTCTGATATTATTGATGACATTTTATTGCTGAAATCAAATTTTGAGCATTTATATTCATAAAAAATGATAATTGTAGGTAATGTATTTTTAATTAACTTCTGTAGTAGTACACCTACTTTTGACTTTTGTTCTTTAATAAAAGCTGTGCAACTTTAATATCTTGTGTATTTATCTTATTTTATCAATAGAGAAATTATTTTATATGCTGATTGTTGAAGCTGAAACCCGAAAGCTATAAGCTGAATCTTTATATTTTAGCTTCAAAAAGCTGAAAGTTAAAAGCCAAAAAATGTATTTTGCGAAGCTAAAAGCCGAAGTTGAATTTTTATTTTTCAAGGTTGTAAGCGTAAGCTGAAAGCCGAAGTTTTATTTTATCAGCTTTGCAGCCCTGATTGTAAAGCATCATAAGAGCGATGGGTTTCATATGTTCGTTGCAGTTGGCCACTGTTACGACTTGCAAGCACAATATCACATTTCTCAGCATTTTCACCAACCATTGCAATCGCAACTTCATCAACAGTTAGAGCATTGTACTGGCATTCAAGTGTTTCAGCAGGCCATTTATCAGCTCTTATAATGATTTTGTAGTCATCATTTGGCATGTGGTCTAATGCAGTTTTGAATAACTGTACCAAAGCATGATGTTAGTGAAGTAGTAACTGCATGCCATAAAGAATCTCTCTTTTCATTCTGGAAATGATTGTTTCACGTCTATCAAGTTGTTTGTCCATGCTATTCATAAAATATATTTGAAGAAACTCGTGCTGAGCATCCTGAAGTTGTACCAAGGATCCTATTCTATGGCAAATCTGACCTTGTATCTGCAAAGTGAAAAATAACTCAAAAATCACGGTTTATTTTAACCAACAACCATTAAAAACAAAGCTTTAGGAACAACAACGAATGTCATTCATAATGACTTGGAAATGTTTGTGCAGTAAGGAGAAATTATTTGAAAAATGCTCTATTAAATGCTTACTAGGAAGAAAATGATTGTCTATATTGCTGAAGTGGCTTTGCAATTAATTTTTTATTCTCATGAACATGTCATACAATAGGCTAGTTCTCCACTTCACACACACAAACTACCATTATGGTGTAATAAGTTGAAAATATGAAAGTGTGTAAACGTTAAAACAAATTACCTTGAATGTCAGATTATATACATTTTCCTCAAAAATATTCACTCCAAAAGAAATCATTTGGAAACATGCATTGTACCACTGAGCATTCAACAAAAAATGTCGTGATACAGCTGTTTCACCTAGAAGTAAGGAATGCAAAGGCTCAGGTGGCAGAGGCAGTGGTGGTTAGATGTGTCGGATGCCAAGACGGGTTGTTTGGACTCATCCAGATGCGCCATAAGAGCGCCATTTGCTAACGCCTGCTTGAGTTCACGAAAGGCGGTTTTGGCAGTGTCAGTCCAAATTATTGGGGTTTTGTTGCGTTTTTTGTTCGAATGGATAAGAGCAAAGAGTTTACTCTAAATGTGGGCGCAATGTTTAATTGTACGCCGGTAAAAATTCACCATTCTGAGGAAGCGCCTTAGGTCATGAATGGTTTTGGGGAGTGGGAAATTGAGTACAGCTTGGACACGTTTGGGAGTGGGTTTGATACCTGCGCTGTTGACTCGATGGCCAGGGAAGGTGAGCTCTTCACATTCATGCTCGGATTTGTTACCGTTGACAGTGAGGCAGGCGTTGTAAATGCGCCGAATGACCTCAGTAACACGCTCGACGAGCTCATCAGGGTTGGAGGTGGTAATGAGGATGTCATCGATGTATGCGTAAGCTTGGTCGATGTCTCGCAACAATCCATTGATGTACTGTTGGAAGGTTTGGGCGATGTTTCAAAGTCCAAAGGGCATGAAGGGAAGTTCATAGAGACCAAAGGGGGTTATTATGGCAGTTTTGGGAATGTGTTCTTTGGTCATGGGTACTTGGTTAAACTCCCGCATGAGATCTAATTTTGTGAATATTTTGGCACCAGCTAGTCTGGCGTGGAAATCCATAATATTTGGGACAGAGTATTTGTTGGGGATAGTTTGTGTGTTGAGTGCTCTGCAGTCACCAAGCATGCGCCATGTTTTGTCGGGCTTCATGTGCATGTGTAAAGGAGATGACCAGGCACTTTTGGAGGGTTGGCAGTCACCACATTTGAGCATTGTCTTGAAGGAATGGGTGATTTCAGTTGGGGAAATCCTTGGGTGTAAGCCTTCTTTACCGGTTACACTGGGAAATTTATCGAGGATTTTTGGAATTGGCTATTGGAGTAGGCAATTGTTAGGCAAATTTCCGGGGATAGTAGATTGGGTGAGGTTTTCCTACTACGGCTAGTCCAGTGGTCTTATCAAGGAGGTGTCCTTCGCTGACATTGGGAAGCAGTTGGTAGTGGCTAAGGAAGTCTGCTCTGATAATGGGATCAGCGATATCGGCAATGATAAAGGCCCACTTAAATTCGCATGGAAGGCCAAAATCTACCTGCACCAGCTCAACTCCGTAAGTACTAATTGGAGTTTGGTTTGCAGCATAGATTTGGAGCTTAGTGTTGCATTTCTGGTCTTTGGCAGTTGGAGGTATGGCTGATCAGGAAGTGATGCTCGCTAAGCAGATCTTCTACAAATAGATGGACTGAGTTGAAAACGAGTGGTTGTGCCACCTTGACTGACTCGTTTACTCATTTCCCAAGCAGGTAGGGGATTTGGAATTGCGACGATCGCAATGATCGCAATTTTGGGGTTTGTCTCACCAAGAACATGGGGGGTCAGAGCAGTTGCGCAACTTTCTCCCAAACTGTTGGTGATACCAACAGTAGCCTTCACGTGTGGGGGAGGGAGAGCTGGTACTCACCAGTCTCTTACCATCGATGACTTGAAGCGTCATCTGTGGTTTCAAACAACTGGAGCTAGATTCTCAAGAGTGTGATCTGTCTCTGGACCTGCCTTTGCAAGAACGCAAATATCCACATTTGGGGAACAGGGTGGGATTTTTGGGGGGTTGACCAAATTCACCTGTTTACCAGCCAAGAGCTGGGTAATTGTGGCTAACTCCGAAGAATTAGCCATTGGTGGTGTCGACTGGGATGCGGCGGGAGTTGTAATAACAGAAATAGTGCTTGTTGCAGGGGTTGTTGACGGAAAGGTTTGCTCAACAGCTATTGCCTCGTCAGCTTCTAGCACTGCCTGTTGAGAGGTTGAGGGCTTTGTCATGGCCAATGTTTGCCTAATATTGACCGGGAGGGACTGGAACAGAAGGTTGCAGAGGACATCGTCATTAACTCTTCCTTTGTTTAATGTGACGAGGCGACGATGGTACGCCAAAGGCCTCTCGGAAGGTAGACGATGTGTATTTCCCAATAGGGTTCTGATGCGAGTGTAAGAGAAAGGGGAAAATTCCTACTGAATTTGTTTACGGAGATTGGACCAAGTGTGAAGCAAATCGTCGGAGCTGTATAATAATTGCGACACAGCATTTGCTACTTGGGTGGGCAGGTGGCCAGAGATTGCCAAAAGGGGGCTGAGATTTGCTAGTATTGCCCCTGGCACAAGCGAGATTCTCAATCTGCTGTAGCCAGATGCGCACATTCTTGGCATTGAAAGGAGGAAGGCCAGTGAGTAACTGGGGAGGATGAGCTTGAGTGAAGGGCGCCATGGTACAACCAATTGCGGCGGAATTTGCTTCACACTGGTGTGATTGCCTATTGAGGATAGGTGAGAGCCTCAGTGCAGAGCTGTCAACCAGCTGGTGCTGGTTGACCAAAATCTCTTCGCTCGGGAGGTAGCTGTCAAGGAATGGGCCTAAGTTGACAAGCGTAGAGGACTGAGGGATCGCCGGGTTCATTGGTACATTCAATGAACGCCTACGGCGTTGAATGGACAGCAGTCGGAGGATTGGTTTGGTTCTCCATCCTGTTGGTAGGATTGCTGATTTGAGCCTTTGCAAGCATCAGTGGTAGAAACAAGTTGGTGAGGGATGGTTGACCTAACTTGGAGGCTGTGTTGGCAGTTAAGGTAAAAAGAGGTTAAGTTAACACTTTCCTCATTGGCAGCTGGGTGCGACTATTTGAATTACTATTTTCCGGTGCCTGGCTGGTCAGCACTTGTACTGACAACGAGCCTGGGAAGAGGAGAAGGAAAGGTGTATAAATTGGGAAAAAGAAAGGGATGGAGAAAGAGAACCATCTCCATCGGCTGTTGAGAGCCGACTGATTTAATTCTTCAGTTGTTGGCAGGTATGCCATTGAAGAAGGGGTGTGGTTTTGGCCAATCAGCTGTTCAAAGCTGATTGGTTGTTGTTTCCAAGCTAGTTGGAAGTGGTGGGGAAGGAGGTGACAGTTCCTTCCCCTGTTGACGTTGAAACGTCAACAACAAAAATTAAATACTTATCACGTCGGGAGGCCACCACTTGTGGGTGTGTGTATTGGTTAAATACACAGCACCACACAAATACCAATACAGACGACTGCGTGTTCGTGTAGATGAATGTGCGGGCCAAGCCCAGTAAACAATTTTAGCTATATAGATGAAATATATAGCTGTGAGTGCAAAGAGGTAGTTCGTGAATATAATCCATTGGCCCACTAGGTGGTCGACGAGTGTATAGTACACACTCGTTTGTCAACGACCACCCATCACCACAGCTACTTTTTTGTATTAAATAAAATTTAGAATAGGTTTCAAAAAATAAAATGAGGCCAAGAACTAGAAATTAAAGCCTTAGAAGCCTAGAAAAATGAAAAAGAAGATGAAATTGTGCATCAAATTGGCCTAATTTAATGTTATCAGTAAACTTAACAACTCATTTTCATGAATTCACTGTTTCTGAGCCTGTCTTTAGGGTTAAGTTTACTGATAACATTAAATTAAGACAATTTGATGCAGGATTTCATTTTGTTTTCAGTTTTCTAGGCTTTTAAGGTTTAAACTTCTTGCTTTTGGGCTTATTTTATTCTTTAAAACTCATTTAGAATTTCATTCATTACAAAAAAGTGGCTATTTCATTGAATAAGAGAATTACAACAAAAAATGTTGGGTGAAAACGCATATTTCATAATTATGTATTTTTGTTAGGATACGATTCCCACACTTCTTCATACTGGTAGTTGTGAGAAAGACTAAATTAAACTATGACAAATTTCATGATTAAACAAATTACCAAACGCCATATTAACTGATTAATAAAATATCACAACCAAAATTGAGTAAAAACACAACACCTGAGATTTCAGGGTAAAACGGTAAAACCAATTTAATTACACAAGTATCAGCTCAATGGCCGTTTAACGAAAGACAGACAGTTTTATAGAGATGATCATAGAATGAACAGTTTACAATATCACAGATTATAACAAATTACAGTCAAATAGTATCAGTCACAATTTGGAAGTTACCATTATTCTCACAGTTGTATAAACATTTGGATATTTGCATAACCTGTTCAATAAATAAACATACATCATTTCGTGTCATCTCATTAGAGACACTAGCTCTGTTTGATGGGACTACACCAACTTACAACAACGTACACTGGGAGGGCAATTTCACAAATGTAGGAATGTTATATGACTTTATGCCAAGTTTTCTTGAATATTTGTGGAATATCCCTACCAGTGTAGGTTGGTGTAAGTTAGTGTGATCCTATCTGTGAGAATAATAGCAAATTATATTATACGTCGTCTAATTATTCTCGCACATCACATGTTGTGGCAACACTGTTTTGTTATTATTTGTAATCTGTGATATTTGTGTTTGTAACTCAACTGTGATTATATGTTTTGTATGCCTTCTTGTCACTCATCAACCGTCGGTGATATAACATGTCCTCTGATATTATGTGGAATAAAGTTTGTGAAATAGTGAATTATTAATGTCTTTATTTATGTGTTCGTAATGTGTGTATCTAGTCATCGTTCAATCTCTTCGTTAGTTTAGGTTTCATCGTCGCATTTCGTGTAGTTCGATCCCTTGGCTGTACCAATTTTCTCACAGGTTATGGGCCTAGTTACCTGGATGTCAACGTGGTCGCCATTGTTCTGAGTCTTCAAAGTTGTGCTGTCGAATTCTGCTCGCCACTCCCAAGTAGTACCATGCCTTCTAATTTATTTTTCATTGTTTGATATGTTCGCTTCTCGATGTTCCTGTGATCTCGTTCGAGTTGAATCGTTGGTCGACGTATCTGAGAGTGGCTGAAATTGCTGATTTGCGGTGCAACTGATCGTTGTAACCTGTTAACGAGATGGACGTGAGAAAGCAGAATACGATCGAGCCGTTCAATGGGCAGAATGGCCGAACGTGGAAATTCAGGATGGAGCTGCTGCTGGCAAAGGAGTCACTAAGTAATATAATTGTTGATTCTTTGCCTACTGTTCGTAATAGGGGAGATGCCTGGTCTAAGGAGAATGCCAAAGCGATGTTCCTGATAGCTAACAACGTGACTGATGAGTACCTGGAGATGATTCAGACCTACACCACCGCAAAGGAAATGTTCAACGTGCTGACAAACCTGATTGACAATGGCAACGACCAGACACTAATGGATTTATGAGGTGATCTGTACACAAAACGGTATGTTTCTGGTTCTGATTTGCAGAAGTATTTGCTTGATTTCTGTGCTCGTTGTAGACGATTAACCGAATTGGGAGACCTGACAACCACAAAACAATTTATACTGGTATTGCTGCGATCGCTGCCTGCAGAGTTTCGTCCGGTCAAAGTGGTGTTAGAGGATGCTGAAGTCGTCACCTGGGATGGTGTGTTCATGAAGCTGAACAACTTCCAGCGTGAACTATCCTCGGATAGTAAGTCAACGGTGAGAGGTAACTCTCTGAATTCAGCTCCTCAAAAACCTTCATCAGTGGTTGTCACTGGTGAAGAGAACGTGTATTTTGGGAACACCACTAATGTCGGATGGAATTCTGGTAATAATAATAATAGTAATAATAATCGTTTTAATCGTGGTAGGTCCCAAAGTCGAAGTAATAATCGTGGGTTCAATCGAGGTAGAAATAATAATAATTACAATAATAATAACCACAATTCTAACTCTCAGAACAATAATAGTAATAATTTTAATGGACATGGTCGTAATTCTGGTAGTGACAACGGACATTCGAATATTAAATGTCATTTTTGTAATAAGATCGGACATATAGCACAAAATTGCTATGCTAAGAATCGAAATAATAATAATAATGACGGTTGTAATAGTAATAATAATAATGGAAATTGTTCTAATGACCATGGTACCAATAATGGTAATAATAATAGAAACTCTGCACAGATGTGCAATGAAAATTTTAATAATAATGATGACAATTGCTCTGAAGTGGGTTACAGCTTTACTGTAAATAATAATAATATCAAAATTGATGATTCCTGTAATGTAAAGGAAGACACAAATTTGATACCTCGAACCACATTTGTAGTGGACAGTGGATGCACAATTCACTTAATTAATGATATAAGCCTGTTCAGTGACTATATAGATTTGATAAAACCTCATAGTATTTGTGTTGCGAAGAAAGGAGTCTTGCTGTCCGTCACGTCTGTAGGTACTGTGAAATTAAAATTGATGAATGGTATTATAATTGAACTAAAAAATGTAAGATATGCTCGGGAGCTGCCACAGAATCTGCTTTCAGTAAAACAAATGAGCAAGTAGGGTTTCGATACCTTGTTTAAAGAGGAATCTGTCGATATCATCCAACGCTGTAGTGGAAAAATAGTGACCACTGGTGTTAGCGTGAACTCAGATCTCTACATGATTGATTTTTTAAAAATGACAGGTCAATCGTGTAATCTGACGTTAGAGGATGAGTCGAGCCCACTGACTGTGTGGCACAGACAACTTGCTCATCTGAATGTGAACGATGTTAGGTTATTGTCAAACAGGGGTTTAATACCAAACGTTGACTCTAACCGCAGATTGCTGTGTGAGCCCTGTGTGATGGGTAAACAGAGACGGAAACCGTTCCTCAGGCACGAACAAAAAACAAGTAAGCCTCTGGAATTGGTGCATACCGATCTGTGCGGTCCAATAAATCCTCCAGCATATAAAGGAGCAAAATATTTTATGACCTTCATAGATGATTATTCAAACTTTTGCTGTGTGTACCTTCTGACGAGTAAGACGGAAGCCTTTTCTAAATTCAGGGAATATAATGAAATGGTCGCTAATAAATTTGGATATAATATAAAGAGACTTCGATGTGATCGCAGCACAGAATACCTAAATACTACCTTCCAGTCATATTGTACTGAGAAAGGAATTGTTGTTGAACCTACTGTTGGCGGATGTCCTCAGCAGAATGGAAAGGCTGAGAGGATGAACTGGACGCTGTGTGAACGCGCAAGGACACTGTTATTCGAGAGTGGTCTTAATAAAATATATTGGTCTGAAGCCATATTGTGCTCCGCCTATATTGTAAACAGATGCCCTACTAACAAAGATTTTTTCCCGTTTGAAAGGTGGTTCAATGAACAATATGACTATAAAAAATTAAGAACGTCTGGATGTGGCGCATATATGTTGTCATTCAAACATGATTCGGACAAATTTAAAAATAAAAGTGAAAAATTAATAATGATTGGCTATTCACCCTGTGGTTACAAGTTGTTGGATATGAACACTAAGGAGGTACGTTTGTCACGTGATGTCGAGTTTTTTGAGAATAAAATAGGTACCAGGAATCTTAATAGATATGCTAAAAATGACGACATTTTCAAAGAGGTTACAGAATTAAATCTTGAAAACATTGAAGTCGATGGTGAATTAAATTTGGATTGTCTTCCAGAGGAAACGACTGGATGTGATGAGACAGCAGGAAATATATACCTGGCTGAGGATGGCATCCCTTTGACGTTTGAGGAGGCAAATACTGCACCGGACGGTCTGATGTGGAGGGAGGCTATTTCTTCGGAAATAAGTGCCCTGAATTCAAATCAGACCTAGTGGGTGACCAAACGTCCAAAGGACGCCCCTACCATCACATGTCGTTGGATCTTTAATAAAAAATATGATGTCAATAATGAGGTTCTGTATAAGGCTAGATTGGTCGCCAGAGGATGTCAACAGAAGAAAGGCTTCAACTTTAATGAAGTGTATGAGCTGGTGGTGAAACTTTCGACTGTTAGGACTCTCTTGGCTGTCAGTAACAAATTAAAATTTCATATTGAGCAAATTGATATATGCAGTGCCTTTTTGAATGGAACTCTAACGGAAGATGTGTACCTTGAGATACCTGAGGGAATAGAAACGAAAACTAATAGACACAATAATGTTTTAAAATTAAATAAGTCTATCTACGGTCTAAAGCAGTCGCCCAAGGTGTGGAACAAATTGTTCAACGAGTTCCTTGTTGCGATATTCATTAATTTGAAATCAAATATCATATTGAGCAATAATAGTAATTACAAATTTTTTATCTTCAATTCCAATAATAGGAAAAAAATTATTAAAATTAATCTGAGGAAACTTTAATATTAATATTATCTTGGCTTTGTGCAGAGCATGGCTGATGACTTTCTTTATGTGTATAAAAATAAAAATGATAATACTGTTGTCTATTTGCTTACATACGTTGACGACGTCCTCATTAGTTCTAACAATAAAACAAAAATTGCATTCTTTAAAAATGAAATTAACAAAAGATTTAAATGTAAGGATCTTGGAAAGGTCAAAAAATACCTAGGTTTGAATGTGAACCACAATCGTGAAGAGGGTGTACTGGAGATTGAGCAGAGGAACCTCATCGAGTCTGTTGCTAGGCATTTTGGTGTTGAGAATTGCACACCTACCTACACACCCATTGACCCCAAGCTCCAATTGGACAGGGATCTCAATGCGTGTGATAGTGTACTCAATAACAACTATCAACAGCTCGTGGGATGTTTAATGTATCTGATGCTAGGATCACGGCCCGATATCTGCTTTGCAATATCGTACTTCAGCCAATTCTCCAGTTATGCCACAGACGAACATTATAAATACTTGTTAAGAGTCCTGAAATATTTAGTAACCACGAAGGACAAGAAATTAATCTTTTCAAATAACTGTAATAGTAACGGCAATATATTAGAAACATATTCTGATGCCGATTGGGGCAACTGCGTTACCACAAGATGGTCTATCTCTGGATACTGTGCCTTTGTCTATGGATCACTGGTGTCTTGGTCCAGTAAGAAGCAGCCAACAGTAGCTCTATCTAGCACTGAAAGTGAGTTGATCGCAATTTGCGATGCCACCACTGAATCGATCTGGTTGAAGTATCTGCTAAGTGACTTTTGCATTCAGATTACTGACAAAGCTGTGATTTATGAAGATAACCAGAGTTGTTTAGCTCTTCTGCACTCTGGCAAGTGGAATACTCGCAGATCCAAACACATAGATGTAAAGTACTGTTTTGTGTGCAGTCATGTAAATTTAGATTTTAAGTATTCGTACGTGTCAACTTCGCGACAGTGGGCTGACGTTTTCACAAAGGGCTGCCCCAGGCCCAAATTTAATGATTTTTGTAAACTTTTAAAATTAATGTAACTTTTTGTATTTGTTTACCATATGTGTTTATATTTTTTGTGTTGTATTTTTTATTGTTGACTTTTGTCATTTGTGTTTTAATGACGTTACCAATTTAATAATTTGTTTTACCATTTTTTATTATTGTAATCGTATAATTATAATTTGAGGAGGCGTGTGAGAATAATAGCAAATTATATTATACGTCGTCTAATTATTCTCGCACATCACATGTTGTGGCAACACTGTTTTGTTATTATTTGTAATCTGTGATATTTGAGTTTGTAACTCAACTGTGATTATATGTTTTGTATGCCTTCTCGTCGCTCATCAACCGTCGGTGATATAACATGTCCACTGATATTATGTGGAATAAAGTTCGTGAAATAGTGAATTATTAATGTCTTTATTTATGTGTTTGTAATGTGTGTATCTAGTCATCGTTCAATCTCTTCGTTAGTTTAGGTTTTGTCGTCGCATTTCGTGTAGTTCGATCCGTTGGCTGTTCCAATTTTCTCACACTATCAAACAGAGCTACCAATTGTACTGATTGTAATATTTCTTACTCTGTTTCATTGTGTGTTATGTTTGTACATTCAATCACATATTATATAATTCTTCATCAAAATATATAATCAGTTTTTAATTGGGTTTCTGTGCATACAAATTTCATTTTTCACTCTACATGTTAGCAGAGCATGAAGCACAAAATAGTTTTTTCAGTTACAAAGTGAATATGTGTTAATTGTTTGATCATTTCTTTTTTAATATTCTTTTTTCACGCAAAGTGAAAGGCTTTGTGTCATAATAAATTCTTGCAAGAAGAGTGTATTTTAAGTTTTAAAATTTATTTTATTAATCTTTGCTTATATGCAAGAGTAATCAAGATTTCAGTGTTTTAAAAAGTGTAAATGATAAAATGTAAGATCAAAAGTGAATAATATAAAAGAATGAAATAAAAGTTAAACGAAAACAAGGTTAAATTCCTGGGAGCCTTCTTTTAATGCAAAGTTGAGAGTTTGGTAATTCTTTAAGATAGTCTATGGTATGGAAAACCCACAAATTGAATTAAAAACATTTGGAAGATCTACTTGCTGTGTTCCAGTGATGAATAGATCAAGAAAAAATTTGTCCACTGTCAAAGAATCTTCGAACTTAAGGTGTTTGTTTCAGTGGAAATTGATTGATTGAACTACAGAAATTGGTTTTTGGTAAAGTTCAGTGAAACTCTACGTTTTATGGTCCTAATTTTCTGTTTAGTACTTGAGGAAAACAAGAATTTTGGATTCTGGAAATCACGAGAAGAAAGAATACGGCAGAGGATAAGTCCCAGATGTAATTATTTTGCCTATTTTTTCATTTGTGATCGTTCATTCTCATAAAACTCCTCTTTTTTTCTTTTCTTTTTTTTTTCAGTTTAACTTTAGTCTAATTTATGTGTGTTTATGTTTAAGATTCTCGATAGTTGAAACTTGAATGAAACATTCCTTTGTGTTCTTTGTAATATGCTTATATTCTTACATCAAAAGTAGCCATTTTGTTATTACACCTTTGTGTTTAACAGTGACTCAGTTCAAAATATTTCAAGAAAATGTTTTTTCATTCATTAATTTTTTTAATTAATTTTTTTGTTGAGCATTTGGTAGTACAAAACCAATCTTTTACTGGATCAATAATTTCATTTTCCAAATAACTTTATTATTTATGGATTTTTTTTTTGACTCAGCAGGGAGATCATTATTTTTGTCAGTAATATTATTTTGAATTCCTTATCAAGTGGTTAGCCCATGTTACTCTTTAATTTTTAAGTTGTCTTGTGTTCTGAGGTAGGGTCTCAATCCTGAATAATTTTTTCTCATAAATTTAATTAAAACGTCTCATTTCGATACTAAAAAGATCTTTGATGGCCATAATTACGATATTTGGAGAATTATGATGATCTCAACATGGTATTCTGAGGGATTATACCTAATAATATATGACATAGAAACTGAAGTTTTATTTTTGGGTCTGGAACTTAATATTTTCTTGAATCCAGAGACGGCTAATGCAAATCCCGCAAGATGTATGACTTATTTTTGAAACCAAGAAAAGGGAAAAGCACTTCTTTATCAGGACCTGAACAATGCGCTAATAGAAAGGGTAGAAGATCTCCAAACCATTAATCAGATATTAAAAATTCTAGATGAGTGGTACAAAAGCTGTACACAATTAATTTATATAAATGCAAAACAGGCATTTCAGAAATTTAAATTTAGTAGTGAAGGAAATACGAAAAGTTACTTAGATTTATTTTTACACTCTGCTCAAAAAATAAGAGATTGTGGTAAACCTTTAGAATAACAGGAGGAGATTGAACAGTTATTAATTTCTCTCAACATGGATTATGATATGATATGTTTAGAATTTAACACATTAAAACAGGACCAAAAAACACTTAAAACACTTCATGCTATGTTAATTAAGAGATTAGATAGGTTATTGATTAGAAAAAGTCAAAATATAATAATAAAAATAAAATACCAACTATAATAATAATAATAATAATAATAATAGACAATCAGGATTTAAATATGATGGTATGTATAATAGATATAATAATAACAGAGACCGCAATCATAATGTAGATCAGGGGAAAATGAAATGTAATAAACAAAATACAGAATCACCCACCTCTAATAATAATGATAATAAACAACATAAATATAACCAAAAATCCAATTCTTTGCCAAATTTGAACAATGCTGTAACTTGTTTCAAGCAAAGGGAACTTAGTAACATTTGTCCATCAAAAAAAGAGGATACAAATTCCCAAAATAAACCTGATGGTCCAGCACAGAATACACAATATGGATGCAATAATAATAACAATAATAAAAATAAAAAACATAATTATGTTCAATGGTCAATGAAGTTGAGCTATGGGGACCCTGGTTCAAACTTAACAAAACAGGACAACAATTTATTAAATCTATTAACTTTGAAAAGTCAAGGAAAGGAGTTAGCTCCAGATTATGTTCCATTGAAAAATAAATTACGTTCAATGGTGGTCCAGTTGCACATGTCATATCAGACTTATCTAAACTACATATTCCTATTATGTTAGAGAAACCACTGGAATTGGATGTGCCATCCAGGATATAATATTAGTACCCACTAACATTGGCATAATGTTCATAAGAGTAGAAAATTTTGAGAAAGAACAAAAGGTCATTAGACTTATGAACTTCCATTATGTACTTTCTCTCAATATAGACTTGTTATTGGGGATAAAGATTACGGAGAATCATGCTTTAGGAATTGACCAAAACTTTTCTGCATTCAACGTATACATTTGTGGTACTGATGAGGTCATATTTACTGCTCCAAAAATTAATAGAGTTTATATGGTAAACTATAAGGTTGTTTCGGATTCATCATTTGATTTCAGAAGTGCTCCTGATGAATTATCTAGAATTTGCCCATACAACAACAACTCAAATAGATTAGAATGTATGCCTAATATAAAGTCACAAGATGATTAGAATGAATTTAAAATAGAGGAGGAGATAATTAAAAAAGTTGAGGAGAAAAATGAGATGAATGAAGCTGAAATAAAAGAGATAATATATTATGATAAAACTAAAAATAATGATGATAATAAAATAGAAAATCCAACAATAAATTAAAATCATGAAAGAATAAATAATTTGGACAATATAATAAATAATAATAATTACTTGCAAAGACAAAATTTGTACAAAAAGTAGTTTGAAATGAATGAGGAAATAGGATTTCCAGATAACAATGAAAATAATAATATAAATAGTGATGAAAAGGATTCTGATGAAAAAACAGAGGATAAAACAAGTAATAAAAAAATGATATGGCACAGATGTTTAGGTCATTTGTCTTGAAAAAACTTAAGATGTCTGGCCAAGGTCTCTAGAAGTACTCCTTCAGGAATTACTTTTTGTGATGAAGAGTTCCGTCTCTATGAGAACTGTGTGAAGGCAAATTCTAGATGTCTTGGTCACAATGGAACTCGCACACGACCTAATAGGAAACTAGAATTGGTTTCTTCAGACGCAATGGGTCTATTCCCACCAGGAATATATAGTGAAACATACGTGTTGCTTTGTTGATCATACTACTAAATATACGTTTGCAATCCCTATAGAAAGAAAATTCATGGTATTTGAGGAATTAAAGAAGTTATATTTAAAATTAAAATCAAAATTCCTAAATTGTCTTACTTCAACTTTGCATTGTGACAATGCTAGGGAATATTTCAATAATAATATGAAGTCCTTTTGTGAGTTAAATAGTGTCAATTTGGTGTTTGTGGTTCCATATTCCCCCAAATCAAATGCTATTGCTAAAAGTCAAAATCAAACAATCATATTTTGTGTAAGAGCTATGTTCTTTGACACAAGCTCAGACTACAGCTTTTGGTTTTTGGCTGTTATTAGGGCAGCTTATACAATAAATAGAAGCCCCACAAGGGCAAATCTAAATAACACAACTTGGTTTGAATTGTTTTATAATACAAAACTGGAAATATTAAACATGAGGGTCTTTGGAGCCCTAGCTCACAGGCATATCCCTATTGAAATCTCCCAACAACAGGCAACTAGGAACAATAGAAAAAGTGCCAAAATAGAACACCCAAAGCTCACACAATGTTTGGAAAAAGGCATCTTTGTAGGTTACTCTACTAGCGGACATTGTATCAGAGACCCGTTCCAGGAAATGTCACATGTCACTTGCAACAAGAGGTTTGATGAAACCAAAAATATAATGGAATATAAAGATACAAATTATAATAATATAAATAAATAAACAGGCAGTGGAATATGAGAACAAAACCATGGAAACTCCCAGTAACTCATATATTGAGGACTATATTTCTCAATATGGGAAGATGTTCAAAATAATCCTTTTCATTAACAATGGCTTCATGCCATAAAGGAGGTATTGGAATCCTTAGTGAAAAGGGGGTCTGGGAAGTTGTCCTGAAGGAAAAGAATGTGAGGTTTGTAAATATAAAATGGTATTTCATCATCAAGCCGGATAATTTTGGCGCACACATTCCAAAAGCAAGATTGGTTGGCAGAGGATTTAAGTATCTAGTTCACTATTCTTTAGACCAAACATATGCCCCAGTTGTTTAATACTGGTTAATTCGGTGGATATTATCAGTTGCCAACAAGTACGGTTTAAATTTATTATAATTTGTTATCAAAACAACTTTTTTAAACTCGCAAATAATATACCCAATATTTTTATCATCACCTAAAGGCTGCCAATTAGGCAAAAATGAATTCCTTAAATTAATAAAATCCATTTTTGGACTTAAGACTTTGTTCAAAAGTTGGTACAATCTCCTGAACTCTGGAGTAGTTCAAGCTGGCTTCATCCAATCAAGGATCAATCATTGCTTATATGTCAGACAAGATAGCAATGGCTCAATGGCCTTCCTTACAGTCTTTGTAAATGATATGCTTCTTGCAAGCAACAACAACAAAAGGACAAAGGAATTAATAAATGTATTAAATAATTACTTCACACTTAAAATAGAATATGACTCTAAATTTTTTGTTGGTTTTGAGATTAACCGTGATATTGTTCAAAAAAGATTCACCTTAACACAATTTAGGTACTTAGGCAAGATTCTCCAAAAATTTAAGATGACTGAATCAAAATTCATATCAACATCCATGGAGACTGAGCTAAAATTAAATAAACCTACTGATTGCACCAACGACATGGAATACAGGGCTATGATCAGGAATTTACTAAATGTAGCAAGACTTACCTACCCGTACATATCATTTGCCATAAATTACTTCTCGCAGTTTCAGACTGCTTCAAATAATGACCTAAAAAATTATGTCTGTAGAGTCATTAGATATTTAAAGATGACTTGTGATTTTGCATTGGTTTTTCACTCTGATCAATCGCAAATTAAGGCTTTTGTCGATCCGTCATATGCACCTGACATAGACCATTGACCCATCGAAATAAATAATCTGGAGGTAGGGTGCTCCATGTCAGGCTATTTAATATTTGTTTCTAGAGACTTCTAAACTGGGGCATTCATTGGCAACATACAGTTGCAACCTCATCAACTGCAGCTGAATTAATTGCTCTTAATGATGCACTAGACGACATTACTGTGCTCTGGAGATTAGTGGAAAGCATTTTTTTGGTAACCGACTCTGTGCAAGTGTTTGAAGATACTATTTCAGCATCTCAAATTGCATCTAGTGGAGGCCAGAAGCAATCCATGTCTCTTGCAATCAAATGTTATACCTCGCTGGATGCGTTCCAGCAAAAAATCATTGTATTTAACAACATATGTTCATCTGATCAACTTGTCAATGTTTTGACTAAAGCCCTTGATCAAAAAACATTTCAGAACTTAGTTTCAAGGATACTCTGAGTAAGTCGGCTTTTTAGGTAACTTTGTCTTAATTGACATAACCTTTCTAAATTTATAGTGTTTTGGATTTGAAACTGAGAATGGGCATTGGTCTTTTAACTCCTATCAAAAACCGAGCAATCCATAAATTGTTTCACCATTTCACTTCATCATAAACTTCATTAGGTTCCCCACTGCTGCACTGGCTTTTTTATTGACATCAGTATCCCTCTTATATTCCATTGATACATACAATAGCATTATTATCCTAGACCACATTATATATATAATAATTTTTTTTAGCTGACAATGAATAGAAATTGATTCTCTCTGACCGTGTTGTAGGTTTATTAAGTATATATAATCCCGAATAAACACTTTGTTAATGCACAAATATTAAATTTACACATTTAAACACTTTGCTAACTCTCATTATTTGTTATATCTACATCACCTCGTTAGTTAATAAATAACATTTACTCATTTGTAATAATCTAGTCAAATGTGATATCTTTTTGACTGCATTTTTGGTTCCAAACCTATAAACTACTAGTTTTGAATTTGATCAAATTCAAATGATTAGTTCAGCTTTTGGGGTTGAAAAAAGTTAATCATGGGGGTAAGGTTTAATTATTATGATAGAGGGCTAAAATTTTGCAAACATACCTTCCCAGTATATATGAGCCTGTGGCACTTACAATTTTCCAATTTAGGTCATTACCCACATTCATCTATGGGACTCTGAGAAAAACTAAGCCTAGGCTGTCTTTCGTGGATTCATTTGATGTGACTTGAATATCCAAATCCATTGTCATATCATTTATTGTTGTAGTATAAATAGGAGGCAAGTTGTGGGAGAAAAACTTGGGTGAAAAAATGTTTTTCTATTTTGTGGACACCCAGTGCACTACGTGGGTCTGATTTTTCTCCTTAATGCACTATGATGAACTGAATCCAACACTGCAATATTCATTGTCATAATTCAATTAGGAGGTATGTTATGAGCAAAAAGTGTTGAAACTAGTGTTTTGTGGTTTTGTGGGGGTAAAGACCACTAAATGGACACAATTTTGCATGAGGTCAATGCCCCTTGTCTTGTTGAGCGAGTCTGTAGCATAATTAGAGGCAAAGATATTCTTCTTTTTCCAGAATGTTTTTTTTATTCTCATTTATTTATTTGGAAATGAGATCTGGTATTGATTTGTATATCTTTAGTGACCTTGGATGTAAATAAACATCTCTTTCAAACCAACTCCATTTAATACATTTCAAGTATAATAGTATACATTTATTTGTTATTAAACGTACTTTCAACCCCCATTCTATGCTGAATTATGTGTACAATGTACATTTTTTGCATACTCAGATTAGGTTTCTCCAGTATAATAAGTGTATATGCACTGAATTTTACAAACAACGCACTTTTTTGCATACTCAGATTAGGCTTTTGC
Organism: Ericerus pela; assembly: GCA_011428145.1. NCBI lineage: Eukaryota > Metazoa > Arthropoda > Insecta > Hemiptera > Coccidae > Ericerus > Ericerus pela. The sequence goes on along the minus strand of WOFM01000057.1, from coordinate 327,905 downwards.
AGTATAATTTGTACTTATATGTTGAAGTAAGCGTACATAGTATTTCTTGGTATATTCAGATTAGGCGTCAACAGTTTAATAATGTACGCTTATGTAAAATTGTATGTAATAGGTATTATTTCCACATACTCAGAATCAGTGTTTCCAGTATAATATTGTCTGTATCCGTGTTTGGATACATTTTATGTAATTCAAAATGTATGATTCAGAAATCAAAATAGAAACACACTCAAACCTAAATGAAAAGATACCCTATAGAGAAGCTGTAGGTGCATTATTATATTTAGCCTTAAGTACAAGACCAAATATCATGTTTGCAGTTAATGTAATGACACAAAAATCACACAATTTTAAATTAATAGAATGGGCAAAAGTAGAAAAAGTTTTCAAATATCTGTCACGTACCAAAGACCATAAATTAGTATATAAAGGAGAAAATAATGAATTAGTTAGTTTTCGCGATGCATCGTTAGGAATCAATGACCCTGATGGAATATCCACAACTGGATATATAATATTCTTTTTTGGAGATGCAATAGCATAGAAGTCAAATAAATAGAAAATAGTAGGAACATCATCCATGGAAGCAGAATACATTGTTTTAAGTACATTGACTAAAGAATTAGTAGGCAGCAATAAAAGCTACAAAATCAGATGCATCAAGAGCATTAAGACATTTAGTAAAACTAAAATATCATTATGTCAGAAAAGCATTTCAAGACAAAGACAGAGATATAGTCTGGGTACTAATGAAAGAACAGATAGGAGATCTATTTACAAAGGCTTTACCCAAACCTGTATTCCAAAAATTTAGATGAAATAAATTAAGACATACAACTAATGACATTTATATTTCTTTTATGTGTTACAGCATTATCATGTAAAGCAGAATAAGAGGATGATGTACATGAATAAAAGATCAAATAAGATATTTATAATTTTGATACTTTCGTAATTTTTGACATTTAGAATTTAAGTTATGGTATTTTGTTAGTTTGTTTGTGATTGAAAATTTAAAGTCGTATATTAAGGATTTATTATTTGATGAAAATGTGATATTTTCCAAAGTTATATGAATTATTGAATTAAGTGTTGTTTGTTTAGTAATAATAAGTCAAACCAAAAGATCAGTCTATTAAGTTTACAAATTAGTCATTAAGTTTCTCAAAAGTCATGAAGTTTATTTTGTTTGTTGTTCCCTAAAACTGATCTTTTAAATTCAAAGACTGTTTATTGCTCAGTATCTTGTTAATGTTTTTGTTTTGATTATTACATGACATTTATTCAAATTTACCGACTTATTCTTATTTACTCAACGTAATAAAAGGGAGTGTGAGAATGATATCACACAGTACGACTATTAGGAGAAGTAAATATGAAAGAACATAAACATTAAAGTGAGAACTATGAGCCATATAATACAGATGTGGAACCTATCAATAGTTATCGATATAACTATCAATATATATATATATATATATATATATTTATATTTATATATATAAATACAAGACATCGTGAACTTCAAGAATCTCCTACACCATGTTTTATATTACACTCGACCCAGTTCATCCATTGTACTTACATAATAAACAACTATATAGTTCCTCGTGTACACATTATTCCAATATATTTGTGAGTTTGAAACTTTAAACTTCAGGAACTATCATCGTGCGAACTGAATTAAGTATGGAAACGAACAAATCGAACTGAGAATCATGTCACCATTGAATAAAAGAGTAAAACGCATAAAAATGACAAAGTATAAAAATGACTAGTATTTAATATGTTTCGGCAACAGAGGACATCAGCTGAATGATTTACAAATATAAGAAAAGATTAAGTACAAAAACTTTACATCCACAGACTAAGTGGGAATCACAGACAGTATGATAACAAATATTGGGTACATTTGAATTGGTACAACCAACACCCCTCCTCATTTCAAAGTTGGTAAAAAATGACTACAAAATAAAAAACCGTGTAAAATTAAAAATATTATAAAAATTAACTTCAAAGGAAGTCATACATAAAGACGAACAAACAAATTCAAAATTTTGATAAAACATACAGTTACAAAATATTCAGACTTTGAACAAACTTAGCAAAAATTGGAGTATTAAGACCTTTTGTAAAGAGGTCCCCCAACTGGTCAACGGTATTAATATAAACATAATCAATAATTTTGTTAGAATATATTTGACAAATAAAACGATATTTTGTGTCAATGTGTTTGTTACATTTCGAATTCCAACGTGCTGATTTAACTAAAGCGAGACAACTTTGATTGTCCTCAAAGGCTATACAATTACCTTCAACGTTTACATTAAAGTCGATTAATAATTTGCTTAACTAGATAGCTTCAGTGGTTGCTTCACAAAGGGGGATTAACTCACTTTCCGTACTGGATAAGGCCACTGTCGGCTGTTTCTTACTCGACCAGGAAACCAAGTTTCCATACACATGAGTACAGTAACCCGAAATTGATTTTCTCGAAGTGGTACAGTTAGCCCAATCTGCATCAGAATATATTTCAAGAACGTTTGTACTAGAATTACAAAAATACGTTAAACTCAAATTTCTAGTCGAAAATAAATACTTTAAAACTCTTAATGCGTAAGCAAAGTGTTCGTTGGTTGCTGCTCCCTGGAATTGGCTAAAGTAGCTAATAGAAAAGCATATGTCAGGTCTCGAACCAAGCATAATGTACATAAGACAACCTGTAAGTTGTTGGTACTGTTTATTTATTACGTTATTACCATTCAGATCACGATTAAGTTGTAGACAAGTCTCAATCGGATTTCTTACAGGGTTGCAGTTCTCTACCCCAAAACGTTTAGCAATAGTTTCAATTAAGTGTTTTTGATTTATTTTTATGGTACCTTTACCTTTATCATAAGAAATTAAGACCAAGAAAATTATGGACTTCATTAAGATCTTTACACTTAAAATTTTTACTTATTAAATTTTTAAAATATGTTATTGATTTCAAGTCGCTTGATCCAATCAGAATATCGTCTACGTAAATCAATAAATATACAAGCGAACCATTTTTCTTATATGTGTAAAGACAGTCATCGGCATTACCGGAAACAAAACCAACTGATGTGATAAAATAATTAAATGCTGTATTCCAAGCTTTAGGAGCTTGTTTCAGTCCATAAATAGTACGATTTAATAAAAGGACATAGGTACTTAGAACGATCTAGATTATTATTTATTCCATCAGGAATTTCTACGTAAATATTTTCTTTTACTACACCATTTAAAAAGGCATCACAAATATCTAATTAGTGAACGTTAAATTGTAGTTCGTTACAAATTGCTAAAAAAGTTCTGACCGACAAAAGTTTAGCAACAGGGGAGTAGATCTCATCAAAATTGAACTCTCTTTCTTGTTGAAAACCCCTTGCTACAAGACGTACTTTATAAAAAATATTGTAGAATTGATCTAACTTCTGAGTAAACACCCACCTACACATAATCGTAGGTTCGTTAACAGGGCACTTGACCACTTTCCAAGTAGAATTAGAAGTTAAGGCATTAATTTCACATTCAACAGCCTCCTTCCACTTAGAACAATCACTAGAATTCATCGCATCTGAATAAGACTGCGGGTACAACAATAAATTAGACAAGTGATAACATAAGTCGACACTACCTAAATCGCCATTGACCTCAATATTGGCAACATTATTTTCATCAACCTCGGTTAAAATAACATTCGAATCGGATTAACAAGATTCAGAAACATTCTCCTCGTTAAATTCGACATCACGAGATAAATAAATTTTCTTAGTAGCAACGTCTAACAGCTTGTAACCACCAGGAGCATAACCAACAAATTTCAACTTTTCGCTTTTTTACCAAAATTATCCGAACTGTGAATATAATTCAACATATACGCGTCGCAACAAAACACCTTGAGTTTAGAATAATTAAATTTTTGATTGTGCCATTTTTCATAAGGGATGAATTTTTTATGTGTAGGGCAGCGGTTAATCACAATGGCAGCACACATCAAGGCCTCTGACCAATAAATTTTTTCAAGGTTGCTTTCAAAAATAAGAGTTCTAGCTCTTTCCACCAATGTTCGATTTAATCTTTCCGCTTTTCTATTCTGCTGAGGGCAGTTCTTAATAGTTGGTTCAATTTGAATACCTTTATTAATGCAAAATTCCCTAAATGGCGCATTGAGATACTCCGTACCACGGTCACAACGTACACGACAAATATTTTTATTAAAATGATTTGTTGCAAGTTCAACATATTCTTTGAACTTAGACAAAACTTCAGATTTGGCTTCCAACAGAAAAATATGACAAAATCGAGTATAATTGTCTAGGAATGTTACAAAATATTTTTTATTATTATGGCTCATAGGATTAATGAACCCACAGACATTGGTATGAACGAGCTCTAAAGGATGCCTCGTTTCATTAAAATTTCTCCTGAAGGGATGACGATGCTGTTTTCTCATGATACAGGGCTCACAAAATAATTTATCTTTAATATTAGTTTCAGGTATAAGACCTTTTCTAGAAAGTAATGACATATCATAAGTGTTTACATGTGTTAATCTCTTATGCCACAAGTCAAGGATTTTTTAAAGAAAAATTAGAACTCAAATTACAAGACTCTACGTTAATGCGCTGAAAATTAACACAATATAGATCAGACAACATGCATTTACCAGAAAAAATTATCTTATTACTATTGTTGTCCACAACATTAACAAAATCATCATTAAAAATAGATGATAATCCTGATTTAGCCAGACATTTCACTGACAATAAATTTGTTGGCAAATCCTTGGCAAAACTCACATTTTTTATAGTAATATCAGCACCAAATTCAGATTTTACTTCAACTTTACCAATAGCACTGATTACAAGACATACACCTTTTTTGGCAACCATAATCATCATCATAGGTTTTTTCAAATCAATAAATTCACAAAATAAAGTTTTGTCATTAATTATGTGTGCCGTACAGCCTGAATCGAGAATAAAACTTACAAAGGCAGGTACATCATTAGATAGCAAACAATTATCAGACATCAAGAAGCTGTAAGCACCAGACTCTAATTGATTATCAACAAAATTAGCAGCAGGATTCACAGTACTTGATCTATTAACATTGTTAAAGTTTGTGTTACTATTGCTACAATTTTTCTGTCTACAATTTCGAACAAAAGTGACAGACAATACTTTTATAATTCGGATTTTGATCATGACTATAATTTTGAAAAGATTGACCTGAATGATTTTGACCGAATCCGTTTCCATTGTTAGTAGAATAAGAGCCTGAATTATTACGATCGTAGCTGTTTCCCTGACTAACAGATCCCTGATAAGATCCTGAATTACGAAAATTTGAATTCCCACTATTAAAACATCTATTAGAATTCGTTCGATTACAAAAATTTTGATTATTTGTACGATAATTACCTCGATTAAACAAGTTAAATGAATTAGGATTACTTGCAGCGAACGATCGTTCAGTATCACCGCAATGTTTGGTAAAAGTCTTCGAATTTGCGGGCGCTAACGATGAATTAGTAGATGATGGATCAGCACACTTCCGTTCCCGTTCGATATCTCGATGAAAATCGATTAATTTACTACTAACTAAGTCCCACAAAACATTGATAGCATATTCTAACGGCATCTTCACAGGTCGAAACTCTGAAGACAAACTTTTCAGGAACTAAAGGATGAATTGTTTATTAGTTGTAGGATCCCCAACTTCCGCAAGTCTACGACATTTATTACGATAAGACATGATATAGGATTGTAAATCTTCACCAAATTTAAATGTAAAACCAGATAATTCAGAACGCAATTCGATCATTTTGTGATCAGAAACTCGTTCATTCAAGACAGTGATGGCATTGAACATTTCTCTCGCCGTTTCATGTCCACAAAGTGCTTCCAAAAAAGTATCATTGACACTGTTAGCAATCAGGAACATTGCTCTGACATTTGCATTCTCTCACACCACGTCACGTTGTTGAGGAGCAATAAATTGATTGACCACATCGTAACCTTTTTCTTTTCGCAACAGCAACTCAATACGAAAACGCCAGCTCTGATAATTTTTGCCATTAAAAGGCTCAATAACACATTTAGTTGCATCCGTCATCACAGGTAAACAGGCACCAGGCCAAAAATAAAACAAAGGTAACAATAAGGAATCATGCAAGAACTGACATTACCAAGTTGCAGCTTTTAACAGCAGAAAGTTGCACGATGACGAACACAGGTTCCTGGGCCCATAACCATTGTGAGTTTGAAACTTTAAACTTCAGGAACTATCATCGTGCGAACTGAATTAAGTATGGAAACGAACAAATCGAACTGAGAATTATGTCACCATTGAATAAAAGAGTAAAACGCATAAAAACGACAAAGTATAAAAATGACTAGTATTTAATATGTTTTGGCAACAAAGGCCATCAGCTGAATGATTTACAAACATAAGAAAAGGTTAAGTACAAAAACGTTACATCCACAGACTAAGGCTTCGGCTACATAGCGCCTGGCATCCGTCAGGCATTCTGAACCATCTCTAGACTGGCAGTGAGAACTGACCGTCACGTACACGGTTTTACAAGTTGTGGCTACATAGCTGTTCTTGAAAACTGGCAGGTGTGTGCAGGTGTAAGAAAATTTGAAATATTAATTGTGAGTGTGAAATAAAAATATTATACTTTTCTGTTTATTATTTTGATTGATTCTGATTTATAAAATTTCTTATGGATGAAACGAAGAAAAGTGAACTCATGAACCTGATGCAAGATGACCCAGCTCTAGGGGAAAGAATATAATTTGGCAAAAATCACTTATCAATATCATTCCTTGTTTTTCAGTTTCATCAAAAAGTTGGAGGAGTTAAATTTTCATGCTGGTCACAGGCATCCGGCAGAATCAAAATAATTTGATTCTGCAGGACAACTGGTCTGGCATTTTTACCAGTTGGAAAACGTCTATGTAGCCACCAGTATCACTTTCCATTATTTGATATTGGAGAATTCAATAAAACAGTAATTAATCACGAGAAGAATATATTTTGTATGTTCACCATACGAGATACAGAACAGAAGTGAACTCATCTTAACGTGAGTTCCTGACATACAGAGTTTACATGATTATGTGTGGTCACACAGAAATATTATAGTACGTATTATTAACTGTAGAGTGTACCAAGGTAGAGACGAGATAGGACCATCGTATATAGCTGGAATTCTAACACTCCCTCCTGGTACTCATCGTAGTCGACATCTTCTTGATTATTCTGCCATCATTGAATTTCGTAGGCTAACGAATTAAGTTTGTACTCACGTAGAGAAAGTTGTCACTAAGAGAAAATTATTGAAGGTAATTACGTACCTAACACACAGTTGAATATTTCTTGAATTATTTGATTGAAGAATCGTCACAAAGAAGTAATTAGTCATTGTAATAATAATAAACGACATTAATTTTATTCACAACCAACATATATATGAACATATCACAACATTATTAGGTATTATTGAATACATCAATTTTATAGCAGTTAAATTATAATGTTGACTAACAGGAACTTTTTCAGCAAAGTGGAACTAACCGTATTTCTTGAGCTTTTATTCACCACGTCTTAATGACATACGATTATTAGATGTTCGGAATGCTATTAAATAAGAACACATCGAATAATTCAATTAGTAATATTCATAATTATGTTACGGAAGCTTTTAAATAATGGTCGAGGAAGAGCTTTTGTAAATATATCAGCCAGTTGTTCCTTTGTAGGAATCCATTTTATATCAACTAATTTTTGAGAATATACTTTACAGACATACTTATATTTTAATTTCACTAAGTGTCTTAATGCTTTGGGCTGACCAGATTTTACAGCTTCAACAGTAGCTTGATTATCTTCGAAAATTATTGGACTAACCTTTTGTTTTAATATTTTTGAACACAAATTTGATAAATATATTACATCTTTACTAGCTTGATTTAACGCAATATATTCGGCTTCCATAGATGAGGTAGCAACACATTTTTGTCGTTTGGTTCCCCAAGCTATTGAATCACCAAATATTTGAATTAAATAGCCTGATGTGGACAAACCATCTGGATCAGTCATGCCTAAAGAAGCATCACTGTAACTAATGAAATTATTACCATTACCTTCGAAGTATATTTCAAGGTCTTTAGTTCTTTTTAAGTATTTCAACACACGTTCAACTTTAATCCAATCGTAAATGTCATAATTACTACATTTACGAGTTAATGTATTCACACAGAAAGAAATATCAGGTCGAGTACACATAGTTAAATAGAGAAGAGCACCAACTGCTTCTCGATACGGAATATGATGTTTTAAATTCAACGTTGTTTCAATTTTAGGTTCATACTTAGCTTTTTGATCCGCTTGATTAGTGACCATAGGAGTATCGCACTCCTTACAGTCTTTCATGCCATACTTAGACAATATAGACTCGATGAAACACTTTTGTGACAAACGCATTTTTCTTTGATTTTTATTACGATTAATTTCAATTCCTAAATACTTTTTAGGTTCACCCATAATTTTTAGCTTAAATTCTTTATTTAAACGACGTTGAGTTTCTAAAATTTTATCTTTATTATTTCCGGTAATAAGAATATCATCGACATACGCAACAATTATCACAAAGGTAGAACTTCTTTCCCAATAATAAATGTTAGCTTGACCTTCATGGAATTTCTTTCCCAATAATAAATGTTAGTTTGACCTTCATGGACAATTTTTGTGAGGTAACCTATTGTGAATATGAACAACTTGGTTTAATGCAAGTTCCCAAAACTCAATAGGTAGACCTCTATCAATGAAAAGAGCTCAAATTTTTATAAGTAAAGTTCGATTTACTCTTTCTGCCACAGCATTAAGTTGAGGAGTATCAGGAGGACAAGTCTCGACAATGATACCCTCATTTGCAATAATTTTCTTCATAGACACACTCATATATTCTCGACCACCGTCGATACGTAAATAATTAATTTTAGCTGAGCTATCACCAAGATTTGCTCGCATTACTTTTAGATATTTTACAAAAGTTTCAGCCACACAGGTTTTATCTTTAATACTGAATGTCACAGTAAAGTTATTATGTAAGAGCTTTTCTGCCAGACTCCAACTGGTTTTATTGGGCCAATTAGATCGGAATGAACTCTTACTAAAGGTTTTGAAGTGACATCACGCACAGCTTTATGAGGTTGTTTTGTTATTTTTGCCAAATTACATGCTTCACAATCTTTAATTTCGTCTGCAAAATTAATATTTTCTAGAAATTTGAAGGTTTTCTTTGCTTTTTCTAAATAGGCGACTGACGCATGTCCGAGTCTTAAATGATAAAGAAGACCTAACTTCTTACAAATACTTTCTTTGTTGAACCCATCTATTTTCTTTAATTCTTCGATTGTAATATTAGCACCAATATCTAGAAATTCTTCTAGACCTTTATCATCAAGCTTTTGGATATTCGTATACCCTTGAGTTGAAATATAATCATGATCATGGTCATTGTCTTGACTAACATTTTCATTTTCTGACTCTGACCATACATCATGAATTTGAGCATATCCATGCTCTTTATTTATTTGTTGCTGACTAACAGCTTCTTTTTGTTTTGTCACACAGACTTTTTCATTATTTTCACTAATTTTTAAATCTATAATCTAATAATTTTGAAATTTATGTCCACACAGAATAATTTCGCCAGGTTTCTTATTTATTATTTTACACTCAGTATTTGTAAATATTGCATTGTAACCTAGTTTCGTTATTTTATGTAACGAAAATAGATTATCACTTATTTCTTTAGAATAATTTACGTTTTTCAACTCAAGTGTATTACCACTAAGATTTTTCACAAAGATAGAACCTTTATGGGTTATGTATAAATTTGCAACTTCATTTTTATTAGCGCAAGAAATGATTTTCAGTTTCTTTAATTTTTGAACATTTTTCATAAATTTAAGATCGGACACAAAGTGATTTGTAACTCCTGTATCACTAAGAAAACAAATTTCATTTTTCGGCTGATCATTAATATACATACACTTACTAAATTTTGATTTGGTTCTTAAAACCATCGCTTTACCTTTTGGGTTTGGAGACTGACTCCTAGACGAACTAGAACTTTTGGACAAACTGGAACTTGACGTTGATGAGGATGAAGACGAACGTCTTCTTGTAGGACAAACACCATGTCTTTTGCTTTTCTTATGGTGCTCGTGTGAACGCTTGGATTTATGATACGACTTATGTCGTTTCTCCCTTCGTTCACCTTTGTTTTGGAACTGACCGGATATTTTGTTTGTTTTGGACTGACCGGAAGAATCGTTAATAGGCTCTAATCTAGTGGTGGCTTTACATTCCGCCGCTAGATGACCACACCTATTGCACTTATAGCACTTACGAGTAGCTAAGTCGAACTTATTCGATTCATTGCTTTCTCCTGCAAAATCAAACTTTTTATTAAAATTGCCACTAAGTCTTTTTTTTTTTTAAATTCGGATTATTAAATTTAGCTGCCTTAGCCGCAGCTTTATCTAACTTATAGGTATTATTTCGTTCTTTTAATAACATTTCTTCTTCTAATGCAATGTCTTTAGCTTGTTCATAAGTAATATCACATAGAATTTCACCATTAGGACCAACCTGTTTACGATCTTTACATTGTATTCTAATATTTGGAAATGGAATTATCATATGATTTAGGAAAGCTTCGAGCTTTTGTTCTTCGGACCAACCGTTATAATAAATTGTTAACTTACGAGATAATTCCTCAAATTCTTTCAGCGATTCTTTTAATTCTATATTCTTATGATTAAAATATTTCTGATAGATTTGAGTTATGTATGTGTCGCACACACGACCTTTTGGTTCTTTCATATGTTTAATTTTGAGGAAACACACCGTAGGATCAGATTCACCAAAAATTAATTTTCTATGTGTTTCGTCCAGCCATTCATACAGAGTGGCTCGGGCATCAATTTTAAGCTGAGTTTGATATTCCTCTAAGCGAATAGGATTATTAATATCAAAAACATTTTTGCATTCGAAACGAGAAATATACATGCTACATTGATCATACCATAGTTGGAAATCGGTCTCCTTGGTTAATTTAACTGGAGTAATACGAACCTTGGTTGAAAAATAATAATTATGATTGTCCTTACCCATGGCTCCGAAGACGAATAATGTGTACCGATATTCCTTCCACAATGTTGGATCGGGAGGTGCCTCTCTTTTTCGGCCGCTAAACGGTCTCTTTCTTCCTCGAAATACCTGACCTCTCCTCTCGATCATTTCCCGCATTTGACGTTCATTATCTTCTTGTACTCGTTTTTCTTCTTCTTTACATAGTCTTTCTTCCTCTGCTTCCTGCTTTTTTAGTTGCTGTAGTTGTTGTTGTTGTTTGTCTCTTCGACGTTGCTCCGACTCACGGGCTCTATCCGCATCCAAATGCTTTTGTACCCTCTCGGCCATTACCTGGTCCTCGCGTATTGGCGTTGTCTCTACGCCTTTGCAACCGAACTCTCCCAATGCTGCCGTTCTTCATTCGCGACTTCACACTCTTCTCTCGCCTGTTTGTCCTCCCAAGTTTCTTCTTGGATCATATCCAAGCTCGTTTGATTTGTCACCGGACGATAAATTAGAGTTGGTGGAGCTACGACACACGTTGGTTGTACTTTGATTTAAGCTTGCAGTCGACTTACGGTAATTATTCGTTGCTCCTGCTGATTTTGATTTTCATCAACAAGAACTTGCGCACTTATGACTAATGTTTCTTTTGGTTGCGAAGATTTCAATTGCACTACCTGTGCAAATGATCTTGTTGCGGACACACCGGAGGTTTGGGTTGTTTTTGATTTCGTCGCAGACACACCGGCATTATGCTCATGCATAATTCTTTTGTTTCATTGACGAGCAGTTTCTTGAGTAAGATCAACTTCCATGGGAGCTGAAGTTGATTTACTCACTGTATCGGACGAACCGATATTTTGCGGTAATGTGGACTGACCTGAGTTTTGCGTTGTTACCTGACTAACAGGTTCTACTTGACGATGTGCCTCAGATCTTTGATTTTCGATCAAGATATTTTGGCATATTTTCAAGTAGTCCTCAGTTACGATAGCAGCTAAATTAATGTCATATGCCATGACATTTTCAATGGCCTTTTTGAATTCAGCCATTAATTTCACCTTTCGCAACGCAAGCTCCATTATGTAATCCATTCTGGCATAAGTAGGTGCCAACGGATTTAAGTTCGAACTTATGGAATGCTGAGGGTTAGACAAACTGAATAATGGTTGAGCAGTCGAACTAATTGTATTTTGGTAACTCTGTTGACTAGGATTTGGTAAGAAACGTAATGGCATGGTAAGCCCTGGAGGCGGGGGAACATTTTCATTCGCCATCTGATTTGGCGGTATCTGAAATAATATACGTGAACACACACACGAAAATTAGGTTTCTACAGCCACGGCCAACGATCATTTATTATACATCAATAGAATGACAAAATTCACATAATATGATTAGACAAACTCATCATACGACACACGTATGCAAATATATTGCCTTCTTTTATTGTGCATACCATCGAATAAATTTCATAAGGTGCCTACTCCCACAGATATGTAGGTCTAGGACACTTTATGCCTGGCCAGGACTTTACACCATGGTATATCATTGCACTGAAGGACTTGATCACACACAGATGAGCACTAACTCATACCCAAATACGTCCTTAGGATTCGGGATTTACTTGTAAAAACGAGAATTCATTCAAAAATGATCGAAAAGAATGAATATTTTAAAGTTAAAATACACAATTTTTCACACAGAATATACTTCTCCCCGTTAATTAAGTACTTCAGTACCTAGCCACCATTTTTACACTTTCGAAAAATTTATTCATTAGCTCCCTCCAAACTGGGATTTTCGTATTTAAAGTACACACTCAAATTACGAAATAATTAATTTTACATACCTGGTATAATGATAAATATCTTATTATTTGTAATGTTTCATCATCCATATTCATATTATTTTATTAAAATTCAAAATCAAAATAAAAGACGTACTCTTATAATATTTTATAAAAAACATTCACGTTTTCAATTTTGAATGAACGTTGATCAAAATTACTACCCAGAACTGACTGCTTGTTTTAGTGGTAGTAAGTCAGTTGATTTTTCCAGCCAATCAGGGTTCAGCAGGGTTCATCGGTGAATTCATCAGAATTAACACCACTGGACACACCAATTCAAACACAATAAATTACGTAATTACTACCCTTGACACTAAGTCTGAAATCTTCCGGACTAACCATATTTCAAGATTTCTTTATTACGGGTAATTATTCTGTCCACACAGATATAATAATAATTCAGAATAATAATTATTGGAAACACATTCCTTTAATTATAATTACGTAATTTAGTGTCTGTCACCCTTAATGCTAAGCTCCCGATAATGGCGTCTTTTATTTACGTGCAACAAATGCGTATTTAAATCACAAAGAGAAAATTTTACCATGACACACATGGAATATTGTACCATTTTGAACATGAAAGACGGCTTCTTTCTACACCTCTCTTCTGCTCCTGCCGTCTTTTATTTCTGTGCACTTAGCGTAATTTAATTTATTCAAACACCACGTGTGCGGCATATTTGCCTAAACTTATTACGTAGTTATTTTTGACTGACAACTGACATACGTCCCAGACACACTGTAGGATGTTTTTAGGTAATTTGTAGACACACTTTATTTTCTAAATTATCACTAAGACCACAATTAATTATTTATCACTTAAAAATTCAATGATTGTTACTTACCCTTATGGTCCTTGTTTTGTATCGGGACGTAAACTTTACCGATGCCAGACTATCACTGGATTCTTATCCGCAATACTTAAAATACACTATATCACTATTTTATTGCACGAGAATCTAAATTATTATTATTAATTAACCTTTCGATGCTACCATATTGGAGGATTCAATAAAACCGTAATTAATCACGAGAAGAATATATTTTGTATGTTCACCATACGAGATACAGAATAGAAGTTAACTCATCTTAACGTGAGTTTCTGACATACAGAGTTTACATGATTACGTGAGGTCACACAGAAATATTATAGTACGTATTATTAACTGTAGAGTGTACCAAGGTGGAGACAAGATAGGACCATCATATATAGCTGGAATTCTAACATGTGAGAATGGTATCTACGTAAGAGTATTACGTAAAATAAATAAGAAAGAACATATAAGCAAGAGTAAGAACTCTCAGATATATAATACAGGTGTGGAACCTATCGATAGTTATCGATATAACTATCGATATATATTCAACGTACATATCGATACAAGACATCGAGAACCTCAAGAATATACTACGCCATATTATATGTTACGTACGTTACAGTTTATCCGTTGTACTCTCACAATAAACTCTTATAGTTCCTCGTGTACATATTATTCTTACATGGTAACAGCAGCAAAGTTAATGAAGTATTTTGATTGTGATTTAATTTAAGTAGCCAAATAAGCCATCTATCAGTGAGTAAAATGTAATTAAAGTCAAATAAGCCATTAAGTAGTTAGTTCGTTTTTGTGTTCAAGTGTGAGTATATGTTCGCTAATTTACTGTTTCGTTTTATTCATGTTTTTCGGAAAAATATGGCGTCATTCTACCATAAAATAGTTTCACCAAGCCAACTACTGAGAATACCTGTAAGTACAGTAAATATTTATTACTAGAATAATGAAATTAAAAGATATGTTAACGAATTTGTTTGAAAATCAGGTGATAAAACAAAGAAGTGCGCCATTAATGAAAACGTGGTTCGAACACATTTTCGAAAAATAACCAAAATTGAAAACATGAAATTAGTCAGGAATGAATTAAATAATAATAAATAATGAACATATTGTGTAGATTAAATTTATTTCTCAGAAAATTAAGTATTCTGTCAATCAGATGTAAAATGATGAAAACGTGGTGTCAATTTGGCTACAAAAATTCCCACAAAAAACGAAAGATTAGCCATTATTTTGTTTAATTTAGTTGCTTTATAACAAAGATCTGGTTGCCATAATATGAACCTACTATAGTATGGACGTTAGTAGGTGGTTTATTGACAAATAAGTATAAGTAATATTGCACTTGGGTACTTAGACGAAAAATCCTGGCCAGGTTAAAGCGTCCAAATTTTATCTACATTAAAAGTAATCTAGACCAAAGTGAAATTGTAGATAGATCCCAAGAGAGTGCAATTACAAGGAACTACGTAAAGTAACAGTGGTAAACGTGGTCTAGAGTTCACGTAATTGTAGCAGACATAATATTTTTGATATTTATCTAGATGTTCCTTGTATGACATTATAATTAATCTGTATTTGTTGTTGTATACAGAACATTGTAAAAGAATCGAGAGAGATGCAAACGATAGTGACAATGGCACCAGAAGATCAGACACCGCAAACACCAGCGGAGAAAACAATGTCGAGAGGACCGTCAAAGTTTCTTGACACAAGGGCATACGACATGATCTCGAGAGCGAGAGCAATTAAGGTGATAAATTCGGGATAGATCGATATTTTACTATCGACCCAGCATCCTGCATACGTCTCGTGCATGGATTAGAGCTGAGTCTGATTAAAAGGTTAAATGTAATAATAGAGGAACAATTAATTAATAATCAGGTTCCAGACAAAAGACAAACAGACATCTATGAGAAAATGAAGAACCTGCCGACCTACGATAACAACCCAATGGAAACTCCAGGCGAACAGTGGGAAGAAGCGCAAGACGATGTAATGTTTGCGAGACTGGAAGTTTTGAGAAAAGATAGTAGTGACAATGTTCCAGAGATTTCGAATATAAGACTGGAGGACAGTACTGGACCAAGTCAGTCCAACAAAAACGACGTTGTGAGACAGCCAGCACCGACCGAAGAAGAAGAAAACTGGGACAATCTGCCACGGACACAGAGGAATTATAGCAAAAAGACAAACAAGACAAATAAGACAAGTAAGACAAATAATAATGAGCCATATAAACAGACATTTACAGATGACAACAGATCGAGACAATTAGAAAACATTGAGAACATGCATACGCAACAACAGTCATTTAATATAAAAGGTAATGATTATGACATTTTCGAAGATATTTTAAGAAAATTTTTGCAAATTGATAAATCACTAGATCGAAACGAGAAAAACGATAGTCATAGAGGTAAGGAAGATAATTCTCATGGTAATTCTAATAATAATCCCAGTCATTTAGACAAATATGCTAACAATTCAGACTTAAATGAAATAATGATAAGGAATATAGAAGTAAAATTAAAGTAACGGCAAAGAAACTATCGATGATGATAGATTGTAGAGTTTGGTTAGAATCGTTTAATATGTTTGTAAACAGACATAAATTTTAGAAAGCTTTTGATTTAATAAATCCTGTTATAATTAGTGAGGAAAATACTAGAGATAGATGTGATGTAAAAGCAGTGTTATTGGAATGGTTAGATGACGAACATGCAAAATTAATTTTTGGTGAACCATGTCCTTCGAAATGCTTAAAGAAAATTTCAGATTATAGGGAACCCTAGACAATGATGTGTAATTTAGTCATTTCAGAAATTTATTCATTGCGATATTATCCAGAAAGTATGGAATTAAATGATTGGTTTGACACAATTTGAGGAAATAGAAAGAAAGATTAGATTAACAAATAAAGGATGGGATGAGAATAGAAAACTTGAGGCTCTAAAATTGCAAATGCTTTTAGCTTTTCCAAACTTATCGGCAAGAATAAATACCGTAATGACGTATGAATAAATAAAAGCGATAATTATGGAAGAAGATGTATTAGTAAAAGAAAGGAAAGGAATTTCGAGAAGCAAAGGAATTAATTATGTTCAGACAAATAGATTTAAGTTTAATAGACCAAATAAGACACGAAATTTAAAGACAACTAATTTTTCAGGACACTCGACGTACCAATGTTTTAACTGTAGTGGGTACGGGCATGTGGCAAGACATTGCTTGAAAAAGCCGGGACATAATCCGTTACCAAGAGAAAAGAGAACGAATAGTGTCACAAAAGGTAGCCCTTATTGGCGATGTTTCGAAAAATTGAAAATTAAAGTTAAGCCGAAATTCAAACCGATTTATTTAGTAAAATCAACAGAGCAGAGTGAATCGACCAAAACTACAATTTCAGAGGCAACTAGTAGACCAGACAATGAAAGAAGAAATAAAAGAAAACATCGTCACGACAAAAAGTCCAGTAAGAGCAAAAGAGGCCACAGATACCATAAGAAAGGAGCGCGTACGACAAAGAGACGCAGAGATAGAAGTACAAGTTCGAGTACATCATCAGCGAGTAGTTCATCATACATGAGTTTGTCAAGTTTGTCAAGTGATTTGGATAGAAAGTCGCATAAAAGTAAATCGTCAGTAAAATCGAAAGGTATGAAAAGAATAAGAAGTATAATTAAATTTAAACGTAAAAAGTTCTCTAAATGTTTAAAAACAGATAAGAATACTAAAGTAATGTTCATAGCTGATACTGGGGCAACAGACCATTTTATTAAAAGGTTAGATAATTTAGTTGAAATTACGAATCTTGAAATCCCAGAATATATTTCGTGTGCCAATAGAGATATATCCGCAGACATTAAAATCACCTATAAAGGAAATTTATATGTAAAAGACATAGAAGGGAAAACTTTACATAACATTTGATTATTTTCTTCCGAATGCCTGACGGATGCCAGGCCCTATGTAGCTGAAGCCTAAGTGGGAATCACAGACAGTATGATAACAAATATTGGGTACATTTGAATTGGTATAACCAACAATATTATACTGTTTTATTGTTTCCTCCAATATCCCAAATGTACAAACATCTCGTGTCACTGCCACATAGGGTAATTTATTTTCAAAGGTTGGCGACCTTGGTTGTATTAGATCTTAGTACTTAGTAGCGAAAGTCGAATGCGAAATTGCCAAAATCGAAATGCTTCCTACTCAATTGCAAATGGATGTCCTGTGTTCGAGTTGGTAGTGCGGCGACGAAAACCTATTTTTTTACTTGATGTTCATTAATTGTTAATTATCAAATTTTTGTGCTAAAATGCGTGCTAAATGGCGCAAGAAGCGTATGCGAAGATTGAAACGTAAAAGGAGGAAAATGCGTGCACGTTCGAAATAAATCATGCCACGCCGAGGTAAATGTGACACATTTTGCGTACCATCTTGCGGAATAATAAACCACACCGGTCTCTAAATTTATGAAGCTAACGTATTAGCGGAAACGAATGGACTCGTATTTCTTATTCCGGAGCAGAATGTACTATGTTTGCTATGTAATTTAAGGACTTTTTGTGTAAGATTTATAATTTTAACAATACACGTGTCTTGATAATTCTGTTTCTCTTTACTAGTGTGTTTGAGTTTCCGTTTTTATTTCGAGTTGAGGTGGAAATTCATTCATCTTATACATCATCGCGTAGAAAACACCTAGTTATCAGACCTTCGGTGAGTTGCAAGGTTCAATATTCGTTGACCTCTACTTGGAATTCAACACGTTTTCCTCTTGAGAATTTCAATGTAGGTTCTATTCTGTCATTGCTGGTAAAGCTGCAGCATTGAAACTTAAATATGAGTAATGACTCTTGTCAGCCGAATCTAGTGTGCTAGCAGTACAATCTTAATTTAAAAAACGGTGCTTCTCTTTAACTCGAGGTTTCTTTACGCGTATTGTTGAAGTCATCATATTGGATTGGAGTTATTTTCTATTATGCTGGTGTGAATCTCCAGGCCTATTTTGGTCTTGGTTACTGTAGCCAATTACAATCAGTACTTGATCAAAGGAGTACTTAACGAGCAATGAATTTTCACACCCGGTACGGTGAGTGCTGCGATCATTAAACATCTGATGCAGAATGACTTCTTCAGTCATTCAGTTTTTTTACTTTTACTTGAGCAATTGATTGTTTAGATTCAGTTGTACAATTTAGCGGTTGATTCAGGGAACAGTGTAAAGTTCTGTAGTTATTCTGCAATCCGGAATTCTCCCGCTTTTTGAAGCGAAAACTGGGAAGGCCAGATGATATTTTACAAAATCAAAAAACTGGTGATTTTCCCTAAAGCAAAAATATATGAGTATCATAAAAAAGGGAAGAAAGAAAAGTGAAATTTCCTAGGTGTTCCGGAGCCTTTGACCCAATTACACGCAGCATGTTGTCAATAATTTTAGAAATAACGTTACGTGAATGTTTTAAAATGCAAGAAACATCAAAAAAATTTCTTCGTTCGCAACAATGATTCAAAGTGCTCAGTTCAAAATACCATTGCTAATTTTTTTACAATTATTTGAGGCCGCGGGAAGCGGTAAATTTTTACAGAACGCCCCCCGAAAAAACGTTATTTAACAATTTTGAAGAGCGAAAGTTCACTTTTTTCAAATTTTGCAATAGCTGTTCAATTTTTATAACAGCTTCCGCTTGGGTCAAGAGGGAAAGTCATATCCATCCCTCCTCTACCCTTTTCATGACCATTTAAAATTATAATGAAAGACGAAGTAATTTTAAAAAATTCGGTGAAATGTAGAATACGAGTTTAAGTTAAAGCAATAAATAGGTTTTTAGTTTTTTGAAATCAGCCTTGTTAGATAGAATTATACTCTTTTTCTTACTTTGCAACATTTTTTGACCTGTATTTTCAGTTTAATAAAGTGATACTTCATTCGACACCTCTCGCTTCCCTCATAATTTTTCAAGAATTAAATTGTGAGGAATAAGTAAGTTGATTAGAAGAATCTGTTTTTTCGATTGAGGCGAAGTACTAATTAAAATTTGGCTCCTAAATTAAACTTGTAGTATGTTCACTATGATCAAAATATTTTAAACAGTACTGGGTAACTCGCAGCTGAAAGATAAAAAATTAGTTTTTTCAACATGTCAGTAACACTCCCGCAACTGGCAGTTGCGTTGGAATCGTTGCACAATGGTCTTTTCTATACAAGGAGTGAATAAATTTCCAGTTAATTGTTTCTTTAATTACAAACTGAAAAGATTCAAGAAAATCATACAAAAAATTAAGACAATTTACACACTTAAAAGAATAAACTAATCATTTCGTAATATTGAATCGCTGAGCACGTAATTTTTTTCTATCCTCTTCGGAAGAATCTGTATTTCCTAAAAATCGATTCTTTCGCGCTTGCATTTTTTCCTCTTCTGATAGCTGCAAGATGAATGTATCGTCACTTTTTGTCTAAGTAAATCAATAAAAATCATGAATAAAAAAACTGACGTATTCATACCTTACTGAGCAACGGTGAAACGACAGAACCGAATCGCTCAGCTCGAGACTTCAATACATTTAGGGTATTATTCTGAAAAGTGAAAAGCAAAATTATTCTTCGCAATCCTGATACAAAGGTACCGAACTATATTTCGCACGAGCTTACTTTATTTTCAGTAGAAGCTGCTGGAGATAGTCCAAATCTTTCGGCTCTGCGTTTCAATACATCATCTGTTTCAGTCTATTGAGGACAAGAAAAAATACAAATCAATTGAATTATGCACAATGAAAATTCAAAAATTCAATCAACCAGAAAAAAGCAACATTCAAATTCGATTCTCTTTTACAAGAGTCACACAAAATTTAGATTTTTGAAATCAACACTTTCATATAACAGCAACAAAATATATAAACTAAAAAGTAATTTTTTTAGTGAATTACATAATTTTGTAACTGAAGCCCTCACTTGAAAAAGGTTCCCAATCAACAGACAATTTTTCTGTAGAAGTCAAATTAATAAAAATTTAAACTTTCCTTCTCTCCTTTGTGACATTAAAAATTAGGCGCAGGATACCATCCCGTTATACACAAAAAAAGTGCCTTACAGGTATACAAGCTCAGAGGCGCCACTTTACCATGTTGGTTTATTTGAATGTAAAGCCTTTGAACTGTTTCAATCTTAAGGCTGGTTTACAAGAACGTAAAAGATAAAAATTCATATTCAGGTCGAGACGTTCACATAAGGCTGAGAACAAGAATGGGAAAGATGGTTCAAGTTCATCTTTTCTGTTCTTGTTCCCAGATTTTTTATACTGTGCATGAGAAGTTTATCAAAAATTTTCCTGTTCCAGTTCCTGTACTGTTCCCATTACTGCTGATTGTGAACTAACCTTTAGATTTACTTGTAGTCATGAATATTATTATGTTAGGCCATTGTTGCAAACCTGCACTTTATATATTATCTAGTCAATCTTAGTTGGTATCACAACTTGCTATCTGTGATATATCTTTGATTGTGTAACCATCACTTGTTAAATTTTAAAAGAAGCTAGAAACTGATGTACACCATGGAGGTGATATTGCAATAAATTGTTGAAAACTATATCTATTTCTTTTTGTTACCAAGTTTCGTTTATTAATTGTTTTGTTGTAAAATCAGCAGGTTATGGGCCCAGTGTAATAAAAAGGGAAATTATAATTGTGAATTTTCTAGTCATTTGAGTTGTTTGTCATGTTTTAACTCGTGGTATCAGGGCTGGACCTTGCAAGTTTGCGCAGTGCACCAATTCTCTTATTTTCTGTAATGAAAAACTGGGAGTAGTTTGTTTACAAGCTAGAAGCTTTTCAACACAAAAGCAGGTAAAGGTTACAAAAGTTGGCATTTCAGACTTCACACCATTGTTCATGGAGAAGGTCTGGTTAAGTTATTAAATTTAGAAACTGGTGCAAAAGTAAACAGGGATTATCGTAAGAAAGCTGATAAATGCATTGCCTTAATTGTTTCTTTTCTTTCTGACTCGCATCTTACATTTTCCTAAGATTCTGTAGAACCTTACAAGATCATTGAAAAACTTGATAAAGTTTATATGAAAACTTGTACAGTGACTCGTATATTTTTGAAACAATGGTCTGATCTGCGACCTAAAGAAAACAGTGATCCTGAAGAACATCTAAGAAAATTTGCAGAAATTATAGTCAAACTCAAATCTGCTGGTGTAAAACAGGATAATGCTGATATCGTAGAACTTTTAATGTACACACCAACTAGCTATGATGTCACCATCGAAGTGTTAGAAAATTATGCTAATCTCAACTTAGAAAAGGTAAAAATGAAATTGCTCAACCAATTTGCCAAGCAATGGGGCAACGTGTCAAACACCAAAGTCAAAACAGAGTCCGTGATGATTGTAAGGGATTTGTCTAGCTGTACCAATCCTGAATCACCTGATAATAGTGTCAAGTGTTTTGGATGTGGCTGATTTGGATCATGTTTGAAAGGACTGATGATCATCATCGAAGGATAGTAAGAATGTTTATAAATGTTTTAAATGTAATCGTACTAGACATATAGCCAAATATTGTAGGAATCCAATGGCAAATTTATTGGTTGATGGTACTGTCCCAAATTCTGGTATAACATGTGATAAAGAGCCTGAAGATTTGTGTTCTTTTATGTGTTCTTCTAGTCAATCTAGTGATAGCAAAATTGAGAACAGTGATACAATCGTTTTTACTCTCAATTCTGGAGCCACAAATCACAATATTAATAAGGACAAACTTTTTACTAAGAGCGTTACGTTAAATCATCCAATTAAAATTAAAGAGCTTGTAAATGCAACCAATGTTGGTACCATGGTCTGTTGGTCTTAAACTGGTGCAAAATTTGTAATTAATAATATTTTATTCAGAGGATTTTTCCATAAATCTGTTACCTATCAAAAAGCTAAGTAAATCTAGTTTTAATGTAATGCTTGACTGTAAATAAGAAATAAGACTGAATGGTTAATTAATTTAGGAAAATCTGTTGGTAATAAACTTTGTCGTAAATTTTTTTTAAAAGCCTAATTATAATTTGATTTCTACTTTGTTGAGTGACAAAAATGGTTTTAATTTATGGCATGCAAGACTAGGATATCTTAACTATGAATTATTGATGAAAAAAAATGAGTAAAGCACAAATAACTGAAAATTTAAATTATAATGATGTAAACTCTTGTAAAATCTGTGTTACAGGTAAACAGCATAAATTACCACATAAATCTATAGACCGATACCCATCTTGTCCATTAGAACTAGTTCACTCTGATGTCTGCGGACCTATGCAAATGACATCATATAATGGTAAACGATACATTTTGAGCTTTTTATATAACTTTACATCTTTTGTCACTGTTTATCTGCTGGAGTCTAAAGATCAAGTGCACAAAAAATTCTTAGACTACTAAGGGAAATTAAACAAATAATTTTGTTGAACCATCAATGAGATTTGATGTGACAATGACTCGGAATATGTAAATCTGAGATTCAAAACACAATGTAAGTTGAAAGGTATAATTTTAGGTAACACAGTTCCCTTCTATCCTCAAATGAATAGTAGAGCAGAGAGGATAAATCAAACACAAATTAAAAAGGCAAGAACATTGCTAATATATGCAGGTATGGACAATTGGTCTGAGACAGTTCTGTGTGCTGCTTATCTTAGTAATCGCATAGTTAATTTCTGTAACAAAATCCCAGTCAAAATTTTGTACAGAAGAAGTATAAATTTAAGTATTGTACGTATCTTTGGGTGTGATGCTTTTGTTCTTATACCAAACAAAAAATGTAAAGATAAGTTTGATATTAAAAACATCCCTCTGGTATTTGTTGACTACAATCCAGAAGGATTTCATCTACTGAACATCAGCAAGAATGAAGTTTCAATTGCTAGAGACGTGACCATTGACAAATGTCCCTCACAAAAATTTCTGAAAATATAAATGATTAAGGTACATCTACAGATAACAATAACAATAATGTAAATGAAAACTCGGACAATGCAAATAATAATGTAAATGTCAATGACATAGAAAATATAAAAAATGATGAACATATGATAAATGATTTGTGCATTATGCCTATTTAACCTTTAATGATTTTACAAATACTTTTGAGAAAGCCAAATCCTCTGTTAATTTAAAAGAATAAGATAAAGCAATATCTATGGAATTAGAGGAGCTTTATGCCAACAATACACAGAAATTGGTTGATAGACCCAAAAATGCAGAACCCATCAATTCCCATTGGCAGTTTAAAATAGTAGGACAGTTCTGGTAATAAATTATACAAAGCAAGATTGGTCACTCGCAATTTTCAAGTTAAAAAGGTTTTTAATTTCAAAGAAATCTATGCCCTAATCACTAAGATGAGTACACTCAGAATGCTGTTGGAATATGTGTAACATTATAGAATTTGTTGTTTCGTTGAAAGTAAAGATCCATATATTTGAATTTGGCAATATGCCATTTCATATCCTACATCTCATAAATGTACTGATATTTATGTTAAATTTGAGGAATTATAGCAGTTTTAGATGCTTTCATCAATTTTATGGAGCTCTTTTATTGATTCACTTGAAATCTGCTATTGCTTAACAGATTGAAAGGCAGGAACCTTGCCTCTATCATACAATTTTTAAAAGAACAGCCTATCAACATTCCATTTGATAAAGATTCTGTGAAAATTTTGCTGAAATTCTGAATAGGTTATGTGATTCAAACTGTGGATACAAAATGGCAAATTGTCGTATTTGTATCCATAGGGCTTTAACGAAAGAAATGAAAATTTTTTTGTGCAAGCATGTGGTCATGTGGGTAGTGGCACATGCTCATTGATGAGGGAATATATTGGCGAGATAATATTGTGAAATAATTTTGACAAATTAATTAATTTGGACTTCTTGTACACTTATAGTGATAATTCACACACATGTAGGCCTAACCAAGGGTACATTCAGAATGAATACCCAGGTAACAACTGAGAGGTGTTTACAATGTGTCTATTATGTATATTAATATCTATAAACCTCTGTAAACTTCTATATACTTCTGTAACTCACTAATCTTTATCTGATTTTATAGACACTTGAAGAAGTGTCTATAAAACAAAATCCTGTGAATATTGTCTATAAACAGGAATTATTTGTAGTTATTATTATTGTTTTTCTTTGAAGTTATTATCAGTCACTTGTTTTGATCATAATTATGGCATTAATTTGTTTAAAGTATTCATAAACTTTATAAACATGTTGTAATCGCCTTCCTAAGTAACAACTGAAAACACTTCAACAGGAGTGGGCAGGAGCCAAACTAGCCAAACTTTTTGGATCACAGATCCTTTTCATAATGAGTAATCCAGAATCAGGTCTTATTTTCTGGATGATCTGTGATCTATGATTCGAATCACTTTCTGAGAAAGGAATAGAAGTATCGGTTTGGATATATTTCTCAGGATCAGTTTTTGCAATTTTCAAAAACAAATACAAAAATACATGGAATATAAAGAATATACTTGAGAATTATAATTCATTTATTTTTTTGGAAGTGATGAAACAACTTTTGTTTTCAAATCATCCACAGGATCCAGACAAATGATCTTAGTAGATCTTTTTTTCACAAATGATCTGTGATACAGATTTGGATAATTCTTTCGAGAGTAATCTGTGATCCACACTTGAATCACTTTTTCAAAAATTGTAAAGAATCTGTGATCCACGTCATTTTTTTATAATCTTGCCCACTCCTGAATCCAATCATTCAGAATGGACTGTTTGTCTTACCTAGGTAATCACCCAAATCATTCAAAATGAGTTGGTTGTTTTACCCAGGTATGGTAAGTTTTATCCTGGTAAATAGTTGGTGAAAAGTTACCCTATGATTTTGATTGGCTGATGTGATATTATTTTGATAACAACGTGAAATAGTGATGCAGGAAGTACCATTTGGCCAATCTACACAAAAATCAGAAGGTTAGGTCCTTGGCTAAGAACTGATGTTTGGACCAAATATTTTAGTTATTAGATCAAAACTGCAACTCGTACCATGGTAACAAAAAAGGGAAAATATTTTAATTATAATAGATTATAAGCCTATATATGATAGCCTACATAGGTATCATATGAATTTGAGTTTCTGCGTTACCAAAATTTCTCTCAGTTTACAAACTAGAGAAAGTACCTATTCCTATTCCCAGTTTTTTTCATGAGACAGAAATTCATACGTAGATTTTCAAAGAAAATTAATTTTCATAACAAAAATTTACTCTACATTTAGTCTTCCTTAAGGGGAAGCTCCACTCGAATCGACTGCCACTTTTGGAATATTACTGAGGGAAGGGTTCTGAACAATCATACCCAGTTTCATTTCAGCCTAATTTTTTTCTCCATTTTATACCCTATTTTCATGTCTAAAACTACCAGACTATATTACACATGACGTGAGATGGCTATTAGGGAGCCAAATTTTGACATCACACAGCCTATCTTAAAAAGTTCTGTCCTTTTTTCACACCTCCTTATTTTCTACTTTTCAAATCAACTTTTCTTTGCTTCGAAAGATCCAGTTTTAGCCGAGTTTGAAGCTTAATTTTTGTTTTTATTGCCTTATGAGATATACTAATTTTTGAAAATGTGTTCTGGTATCCTATTAGTAACATGTTATGATAATGATAGTGAATATTTATTTCAAATTTTGTGGAAGATGACCAACATCCTTGCAGTGGTGCCAAAGAAATATTAAAACCACAAAACTCCAAAAATTTATTCAAAAATTGGTTGAAAGTACCTATACAAAGGCTATTTACTATCAGGTATATGCATGATGGTGGTAAGAGATGAGCCGCCATTTTGTGTTATTCATTTTCTATGAATTTTACACTTTTTATAATTATATACACTACATCACAAACTGGCAGTTCATCTCTTACTACCTTCAAGTGTCTGCCTATTAGTAACAAGCCCTATCTATCTGAATGTCCAGTGGTGGTGAAGAGCTAGTGCTTATCAGGTGGTATCTTTTCTAAAATGGTGTTCATGGAGATTTTTTACATTTTTTCACATGCTACTTCCTATAAGGAAAAAAATATCCATATTATCCTTCTGGAGTTATTCTTCATACAACTGTCAATTTTATTATATACTAGTAACAATAATAAAACAAAACCATATTTTACTCATCAAAAACTTCATTTCTAACATTAAATATTTCATTTCAAAAATGCCAGTTTTGTACTTAAAAAGAAAAACAATTATCGAACATACATGTGGAATACCTTGTCGTGAGAGATATTCACACTAGAAGGTCTTCAACAGTAATTGCGTGTTCTGCCACTTCATACGGTCAAGTATGGGAGAGCCAAATCCTCGGCAAACACTGGCGATTTTTGAGCCGGTTCTGAGAGTTTATATACAGGATTTGGTACACGCACACAGACACACATGCATACGTACATGTACATAATTATGTCATGCGTTACGTTGTTTCTTGCCTCTGTTGAGGTGATAAGAAACGACGCAGCGCGTTTGGTACCGGGCTGTGACATCACCGAGATCGTTATCAGGTAATTGATCTCGGCCCGTGCAATGTATCTTACCTGTACGTACGTACAGGTACAAACATACAAACGCACCAGTGTAAGTTTGTTTAACGTCATGAAGACGATTATTGCCAGCCTTTGGGAGGCGACTGTTGTCAAGGGGTGCAAGCCCCTATTACCTCATACGAGTATTGTCCCCACAATACAATATCACCCTTTCACCATTTGTAATTTCTATCACCAAAGCGAGACTTTTTTATACTGGACTTCAGAATTAGAGGTAGCAACCAAAATAAAATTTGTTTTGGTTATCAGTTTTGTTTCAAACAGTGGTGCAACATTTTGTTCCATTATGATTACATGTACAGAGCTTCTCATTAATTATGTTTGATTATGATTACAGTTTTTCTGTTAAAAAATATTGATTACAGTTTTTATTGGTTAATGTTTTCTTTTCTAAAACTTCACCTGGAATGGTAGAATATTTATATTAGGCTATTAGCTTAGCTTGCAAATTACAATGTGGAGGAGCTGTGTATTTTTGAATTATTTCTACAATAATTTTTTTCACTTTGAGATCAATAAGAAAAAAATGAAAAAATAAGAACAAATACTTCAGTTGACTTCAGCACTATCCCTCAGAATTCATCAATACTCTTACCTGGCTGTGCAGCGTGCTACAACCCTTACCTCTCCCTTACTGATGCATATCGAGCCAAGGCTGCTGTGACAGCAGTGGTTTGCAACAGAAGTATATAAGGTTTGTTAGGTTCCTTCTACACTTCACACCAAATTCCTTGTTGCACCTTTCTACTCCTGGCATCATCACTGAGGAGTAGATGTGGCAACTATGTTGAGCCTATGAGTACTCGATGTTTATCCATTCATAAGAGACAGCCCCATAGCTTAATTGGTAAGAGGTTGACTTTTTTGGATAAATAAAAGTATTCCCCGAGACAAACACTATAATTATTATTCAACATTTCAACTTCTATAATTTATCATAATATCAATTAACCAATTACGAATAAAAATAATCGTTAAAAATTAACATTAACAGGGTCAAGTTTTCTGAAGTTCATCTTCATTCTTTTCTTTGTGACTTCATCACCAATTCAAATTTGTCACATTTTAACACTGGACAACTCATAAAGTAACCTTAGTTGAAAATCAGAATATCTCAACTGGAGGTACAGTGCACAGTCATGAAGTGTTAAATTATCTATGATGCACCAACATAAGTTTGAATTATTTTCTGATCAAAGTGGAAAAAAAAATTGAAAACCAAATGGATCAAAATCAAATTTTAGTGGTTATTGGTTAAAATTACAGATTTGATTGTTCGTAATTTTAGTCAAGTTGAATTAAGGTCATCGAAAAGTTTTGCTATGCTCAATATCTACTGGGGTTTTTACCTCAAAAATCAAGGTTATAATCCATTAAGGTTAAGGTGTCGACGAGAGAAATAGGAAGTATTTGGATCCATTAACATTAGATAACATAAAATCGAAACTATTTCCCGAGTTTGAACACCTATACATCAACAACTGACTAATCTCTAATAACTGTATTAGAAGAGTGGACCTTTTAATTATTATAGCAAGTTAGAACGCAAAAACCTTTTTTTAAAACACATTTATAATTGATAGTGGCTTCCTTTTAACACGGTAATCACAGGTAACAACAATGAGACCAAATTTACTATCGACATTCAAGCGGACATTAAACTTTAAACGAATTAACTGGAGACTGATAATCCAACTGGACTGATTTCAACTATCAAGAATAATATATACATTACCAGCAGTTTCACAAAAATATCATACAAAATTAATTAATTGAGCTAAAATGAAATTCGTGAACAATCCCATTAAAGATAATGCATTCCTTCCACATTAGTAACTCGGAAAGCAATTTCAGTGCAACACATTGATAGTTTGCGAAAGTTTTCTATAGTGAACAATTTTTAGCCTACACTTTTCATTCTTTATTTCTTCTGTTTCTTTGATTACCGATGAGTGATGCTGTTAAAGATAACTATCGATAGTTTCCAAATTTCAGGTTTTTGCAGTTAAAATCAACAGTTTCAAATGCAAAAAAAAATCTAAGATTGAAGATTTTTTCAAAATGTTTTGTCACTTTCCTTTACCTAACGATCGATGCATTAGTTTGAAGATATTTCTTTCAGTGTTCAATTTTATGTAGTTATTTTTCACACATTTTACGATTGGTGGAGGGAGAGGAGTACTATCAATAATAAAGCCAGAACTATCGACAGGTGAAAAGTCCGATAGTTCCTATTCAAGTCCTAATCGAATATACAAGTAATTTCACTCCCTGATAAAGCAGGTCCATCGAACTTAGTTCCATAAATTACCACTATAGCGCATATTCGATGGAATATTCCCTTTAATTCTATATTAATTACATCGCAATTGAAGTTTCGAAAACAATTGCAAAAGAACTGTTAATTTTAGAAAACTGAAATTTTGCAAAGATATTGCCACGTATTAGCTTAAGATTCTGTGAAAATTTGATCAAAATTGTACTTTTAGTTCTGAGGATATCGCTGAAATTATGTCCGATTATTTGCTTCAAGTTGTATGAACTCAATCAATTTTCAAAAATTAAACGTAGGATTAAGCTAAAATTTTGATGAATTATTTTGATGGGTTAACTTGAGAATTCGTGAAAATTTGGATGAAATCATACGTTGAATTTTGAAGATATCGCTGAAATTCTTCAACTAGATTTGAATTCCAGAATCCAAAAAGAATTTGGAAGTCAGCGTGGTGCAAAAATTTTAGCGATTATACCTAATTACCTATTTTCATCCATTATCCTGTTATTGCTGATTACTACCTTCGTCACCAAAGTGGGTATTTTTTCTAATATTAACAATAAATGATTTGGCCCTATCATTTTTCAAGTCTTATTTCGCTTTTTACGAAAAACCCCAGCATGAACATTTAAAACAATGCAATGAAAATGGGTTCATTACCAATGTCTTCAGGACAGTAGTAGATTTTCTAGAGGGATCGTCATTAATTCCAAATCTTGCGGCACGAACACGTTTTTTATCTTCCTCTTGAAGTGAACCAAATTTTCTTTTACGCTCCTCCGCTCTCTAAACATTGGAAACAAATCATATCATTTCCATAGATGTAAAAAATACGATAGATTAACTAAAATTAGATACAAACTTCTTCCAATGATTGGAATGTCTTCGTGCTAATTTTCACAGTCGTTTGATTAGACTCTTCTTTTTTCTCATTTGCGTCATTTTCAGATTTATTATTCTCTTTCAGATCAGAATCTGACAACAGTGAAAGTGATCGGTTGCGAATGAGGTGTACTTTTTTCTCACTTTGCTAAAATTATAAATAAAGAACAGCTAATTAATGACATGAATAAAAATGGGAGATATTAAGACTTTGAATGAACATGAGGCTAAATTTATCTCAAAATAAAAAATTATCATCGATAAAATAAAGCTGAAGTTTTTGAACTTCAAGATTTAAGACAATTAGAACCGTATTAGAATAATTCATTCCACGGAATTTATCGCTGGTAAATTTCTAAGTAAGTTCAAGTACCTTCGGGGAATTTCGTGGAGTTGTTCGTTGCGGTAGAGGGTCATCAGCAGCAATCACTGTCACGTTGAGAACCGAATTATTGCTTTCCACAGAAACATCTGCAGGTATGTCTAGAGAACTGCTTTCATTCGGACTGGGAAACTCCAATTCCGATGACTTTTTCAACTCATCTTCTTCGTAATCTAACTCTTCCTGAAGAAACATAATAATCAACAACTACAGCGACAAGAAATGCAAAATTATCGATGAAACGTACTCCCAAGACGTCTTCTTCGAGTATGTCATTTTCTGCAATCGACTCACCAAATCCATCGATATCTAAGAATAACATAAAAATGTACTCATTACTTGAAACTCGAATATCGAGTCTTCCTAATAGAAATGACTCACCGGATCCAGTGCCCAATAAATTTTGAGTGTACGTATTCAATCTCTCAACTAGTTCATCTTTATTACCAGCGGTGCTAAGTCCTCTCGTTTTCAACTCTTTTTTAAGGTCTACTACCTACATTGAGAGAAAACAAAGTTTAAGTCGGACAAAGAAAAAAATGAATGAATAACAATGAATAATTTAACTGATAGAAATGATGCCGGCACTCGTAAGAACCAAAAATACATACCTTAAATGACGAGTAATCATTCGACATGATTCAGTAGATGTTTATCAATAACTTACAATTGAAAAATAAGCAGAGCAATATTTCTGACTTCAGTAGAATAAAGAAATTTTGAAGCTCAATCAGATCATCATTCATCAGTCCGATCCATCAGTCCTAACTCCTAAATTAAATGAAAATTTATAAAAACAAGTTTATGTTAAAAAACCATCAAAATATATGTTCTAGGCTTTGAGGATATCAGGGCTGCAAAGCTGAAAAATAAAACTTCGGCTTTCAGTTTACACTTACAATCTTGAAAAATACAGATTTGTGAGAATGGTATCTACGTATGAGTATTACAAGAAGTAAATAATGATGTGAGGTGGCGAGTACAAGGGACGAAAATAAGTAAGAGAGAAGTATTCAGGACAGAATTTATTAGCAGACTAAAAATATAATTTCAAGTAAAATACGAAATGGCGAAGCAACAGCATTATCCGTAATGGAAGGTAGGGGAAGCGATTCGTGATGATAGTGTACGAACGTGTGACATATATATATAGATTGATGTGATGATGATGATGAAGAAGGAGATGGGGTGAGATTTCGTATCAACACACCCCTGAAATTTTTGATGTGAGGCGTACAGAATAAGGATCGAAAGAACTTGAGACTTTTTACTTTAATGACATTTTATTAGCGACTAAATTATGTTTCACAAACGAAATATGAAATGACGAAGCAACAGCGTTATCGGTGTTGATACGAAATCCCACCTCACTCATTCTTCATCATCATCATCACGATCTCCATATATATATATGTCATAATGTACAGTCTGATCACGAAGTGTTTCCCCTTCTACTTTTCTACTTTCGATCGCATATCGCTGTTGCTTCGCCATTTACTTTTTCGTTTGTAAAATATATTTTAGTTGCGGAATAAACGTCTTTAAAGTCAAAAGTCTCAAGTTCTTTCGATCCTCGTTCTACATACCTCACATCATGGTAGCCATCGCTACGGTAGAACTTTGAAGAGAGACTTAGAAATTTAAACTGATGAATTAATTATTTTTTGAAATTTGATTTACTGCTGTGCGTAAAATTTTTTATGTTTTTCTGTTAAATAACACACGAAAAGTCATCGTGTTTTTCGAGAAAGTATCTCGAATTTAAATTTATTTTGAAAAAATCAAAATTTAAAGTTGAAGAATAGCTGAAGTTCCGGACTCAAATAACGGCCATTACTGGAAGTCAACGAACGCTAAAACCAGAGGGACCGCCAACGAGATCAAGAGGACAACCAACGGAAACCTGCTCCCGTCATCGAGGACTCAACCGAGAACCCATCGAAGACCCAACTTTTTCGGAACAACCCACATCTAAAATTAAAGCAGGAAGTACCAAGGTCAACAGCGAAGGAAACATAAATCATCGGTAAACCACAGCAGAAATCAAAAAAAAAAAAAAATATTGTAAAGGTAATATTTGTTGAAATTATTTATTTTTTTTCATACGTTGTAAATTGTATTTGAAGTGAGGTCCCAAAAAATTAAATAACAAAGAAGGAGTACATGTCCCAAATAATAAATTTATCTGAATCCAAAATCGGTGAATATAATATTAAAAAAGAAGATTTGGAGGAATTAATTAAAAAATTTGAAGGAGAGAGAGTAGTTGATCTGAAGACAAAAATTTATAATCTACCCCACGTCAAATATTTCACGGGTGAAATTATATTAGAGTCCTTTGTAATAGATATATCCGGGAGAATAGAAGACATTAGTAGTCTTAAATATATTGTAATTTCAGAATCTTCAGTAAATTATTTTTCGAACAGAATTTATAGTTCTGCTAAATCGAAAGAAAAATTTATGAATAGATTCTTTAATTAGGTAAATTTAGGAAAACTGGATATAATAGAAAATTGTGAAAAAGAAAATTTAATTAAAAAATTAGAAAAAGAATCCAACGAAAATAAAAAATACACAGCCGTTTGTAATAGGGAAGAAAATTTATTAGGTTTTAAGAAAATAGAAGGAAAAATGGCGTCCTCAAATGAAATTAAACCCATTCAAGCCCCACTCGGAAAAGTTTTCAATGGCAAATATTATTTGGATTGGCGAAGAATGATCATATCAGCCATACGAGGTGCGGGATATTACGATATATTCGGAGAAAGTGAATTCTTACAATCCTATATTGAAAACATAGATGATCTAAACTTTCGGCCAAATAAAGAAATGCTAAATTACTGCAAAATGCAGGACAATGCCAAAGCGTTTGTCCTAGAAAGAGTATCCAATGATATAACGAAACAAATACGAGATTGTAACACCGCAATTTTAATGCTAAAAAAGTTAGACAATATTTATGGGACTAAAACCTCAGTTACGGCTAATATGGCTAAGGCAAAATGGTTAGAATTCCGATTTCAACCAGGAGGAAACATGAAGGGATTCTTGAAAAAATGGGACGAATTAGTAACTGATGTAAGAGATAGTGGCAAAGAAGTCACAGAGAATGAAGAACTAGAGAATTTGCAATTGGCACTGTGTTATGAGCAACAAATAGCCAAAATACAATACGAAAGTTTACCTCCTAATGAAAAAAATTTAGATAATTTTAAGAGAATACTGAGAGAAGATTCAGATCAAAAATATAGGGACCAAATTTTAAAAAAGAATAGTAATGGAAATAATGGTAATAATAATAATATGAATAGAAACAGTGGTAATATGAATGGAAATAATAATAGATATGGTTATAGAGGAAGATTTAATAATAACTATAGGGGAAGAAATAATTATAGAAACCCTAATAATTATAATAATTTTAGAAATGGCAACAGAAACGGTTTCAATAATAATGGTCAAAATGGTAATGGTAATAATAATAATACACCAGAACAAACCCATAATAATAATACGAATAATAATAGTAATGGTAATAACGGTGGCAATTATAGAGGAAATAATTACAGGGGAAACTCTAATTATAGAGGAAACAACTATAGAGGGAATAATGGAAACAACAATCGTAATAATCCCAAATGCTACAAATGCAACCAATTCGGACACATAGCCCAGAATTGTATGAATAATAATAATCAAAGTAATGATATTAAAGGAAATACTAATAGTAATAGTCAGGGAAATTACCCACCAAAAACAAACGTAAATGCATCCAATAGTAATAAAAAAGATAGTTCTGAGCAGCAAGTAAAAATGTCTTGCATGATAAAAAAATATAATAATAATGAATGGCTGTTAAACGAATTAATTAATAATAATAAAAGTAATAATGAGGAAAAATACGAAACATTGAATAATAGAGCGATTCTTGATGGAGCTGCAGAAGTCCATTTAACTTCCGATCTGAATAAATTAATAGATATAAAAAAATTTATAACCCCCATTAAATTACAATGTGCGGGTAAAAACACGTTTTTATATGCTACACATACAGGAAGGATGATCATAAAAGTAGAAAATTCAAACAAAAATCAGTCATTGATAGAACTAAATGACGTTCATTATGTGCCAGACCTAAATTTGGATATTATCTCAGCCATAAAAATAACTAATACAGGGATAACAAACATCGACCAACAAAAAGAAATAGCAAATATTTATTTTATCGAAACAGAGAAATAATAATTACGGCAAAAAAAGAAGAGGGTATATTTTATATATACTATAACATCGAGACAAATGATATAAAAAATAATGAAGATTATATGGATATAAAAAAAAATGTAATATGTGCCCCAGTCACCCAGAATAATAACGATGAATGGGACAATTTCACAGTAGAAATGGAAATCATTGAGGAAGATGAAAATACCCAACAATCTCAGGGGGGTGACGAAACTGAAATAAATGAACCCTGTCAAAATAATGAAATAAATGAACCCAAAAATAATAATAATACAAATAAAAAATTAATAATACATAGAAGACTAGGACATTTAAATGCCAGATACTTACAAAAATTAAAAAATTTAGCAATAGGAATACCCGAAAATATTAATTTCAAAGATGAAGACTTTATAAATTGTCAAATTTGTTGTATAGCCAATAATTCAAGGCTAGGTCATACTGGGATGAGAACTAAACCTACTAGGAAACTCGAAATAACTTCATCTGACATCATGGGACCGTTTACACCTTCCGTAGCCAATCAAAAATACATATTAACATTCATAGACCATTTTTCGAAATACACATTTGTCATGCCCATAGCCAACAAAAATCAGGTGACAATAGAATTCAAAAATATCATAATGTCTATGAGAAATAAATTTCCGGAATATCCTATAGGAACAATAAGATGCGACAATGCAAAAGAATATACAGATACGAAAATTCTAAATTATTGTAGAGAAATGGGCATAACAATGGATTATGTGGTTCCATATTCTCCCGAATTGAATGGTGTTGCCGAAAGGCAAAACCAAACATTAATGAGGAGAGTAAGGGCCATGTTAATTGATGCTAACCTCGACATAAAATATTGGTCTTATGCTGTTGTAACTGCAGCCTACTTAATCAATAGATCCCCGACAAAGGCGAATGAAGGATACAAAACCCCATACCAATTGTTTTACGGTAAAAAACCCAATCTTAAAAATTTAAAAATTTTTGGTGCATTAGCCTATAGACACATACCCATCGAAGTTCGAAAACAAAATGCCACGAAGGCAAAATCTAAATTGAAAAACAAAATTGACCCAAAATTGGCACATAGGGCGGAAAAAAGCATATTAATGGGATACACGAATACGGGATATTGTTTGGGAGATCCATATAATTCTAAATCATACATATCATGCGATGTTAAGGTAGATGAAACCCAAAATATAAAATCACTTTTAATCAATAAAAAACCTCTGACAATAAAATCGGCAGATTATGAATACGATTTAGGAATAATAAATCCTGTAGTTATGAATGTTAGAATGAAATATAATATGGCTTACATCGAAGATAATATACCGAAATCATTCTCTGAAATTGAAACAAATCCTTTCAGAGAAGAATGGACAAGGGCTATTAATGATGAATTTAGTTCCCTCGATGATCTAAAAGTATGGGAAGTGATAGACTATGATCGTCAAAAGTTAATTGATACGAGGTGGATATTTACAATAAAATTCGACGAATTTGGCAACCCAAAACCCAAAGCCAGATTAGTAGCACGTGGTTTTAAAGATCGGACAGAATATAACATAGCAGAAACACATGGACCTGTAGCATCCATAGGTACAATTAGATTATTATTATCAATTGTTAACAAAGAAAAACTTATAATGGTACAATATGATGTAAAAACAGCCTACCTAAATTCGCCTATTATAAAACCAATTTTCGTGAAAAGACCAGAAGGCATAAACATCAATAGAAATCAAATACTCGAATTAAAAAAATCAATCTATGGTCTAAAAACCTCAAGCAAATCGTGGTACGACTTGTTGGACACGAAGGTAAAGGAAATGGGATTTAAAAAAACAAAGAGTGATAGATGCTTATATATTATGAAAAACGAAAATGAAAAAACATATTTTTTGAGTTACGTAGACGATATATTAATAGCATCAAATTCACAATCCTCTATTACGAAAATAAACGAAGAACTTCAAAAAGATTTTACAATCACAATCACAAACGATCCAAAATTTTTCGTAGGTTTAGAAATTGTAAGAGATATAGAAAATAATACCATAACAATTTCACAGTATAAACATATAGAAAAAATGATAAAAAAATTCGGAATATCTGAAATCAAAAATACGAATACACCCATGGAAACAGGATTGAAAATTGATAAAATACAAAATGGAAGAGATGACACCGAATATAGATCCATGATAGGGGGATTACTTTATTTAGCGAGATTGACAAGACCGGACATATTGTTTCCTGTAAATTTCTTTTCCCACTTTCAGAATAATTCAAACGACACCTTAAAAAATTATGTTAAAAGGATATTTAGATACGTCAACACAACAAAAAATTACAATTTAAAATTCACATCAAAGGGGGATGGAATTCAAGCATATATTGATGCATCTTATGCACCCCAGGTTGACGATAATAATATAGAAATAAATAACCTAAATAAGGGAAAATCAATAACTGGCTTTATGATATTCGCCTACGGAGACTTAGTGGAGTGGAATTGTTCCAAACAAACTATTCACGCTTCATCGAGTACCGCAGCCGAGATAATTGCAGTTTTTGATACTCTAGATACGATTAAAGTAATGCAGTACATAAATTTCGAAATTTTTGGGGAAAAATTAATGGTAGATATTATGGAAGACAACATTTCGACGCAAAAAATATGTTCCGGAGGAAGTCAGAGGAAATCGCGGGCCCTAATGATTAAGTGTTATTCAATTTTGGAAGCGTATGAGGACAAAATTATATTTTTTAGAACGGTTACTTCGGAAAATCAGTTAGCTGATATTCTAACAAAATCTTTGGACAGATCAAAATTTGAAAACATTATTGTAAAAGTATTAAATGAAACAAACATATATACATAAATACGAAATTCAAGTCAAAATACGAAAAATTCACAAATTCATTTTTCTCCCATTTCAATTACGAGTCGTAAATTGTCCAAAAATAAGTCGTAACACGAAAATATTTGCTGAAATATTAACCTTCATTTATTGTCAAAAAAGAATAGCCAACATTACGATTTACTTGAAAATACGTGCCTAAAATAAATCGAAGGTTTCTCAAATATTACAACAAAGAAAAAATGATGAAAATCGAGCAAGTAAAAACCCTACAATTCATACAATAGAAACCCTATACACTTTCCAACAAGCGTGGGAGAAACGCATGGAATATTCCCACACGCACGTATGAAAGGAAACTCTATAACAATACACATAAAGATAAAAACCCATTACATGACCGCAAATTATGATAAACCAAAAAACGTTGCCTTATCCAAAACATGTTAAACGCCACCTCAAATACAATACAACGTACGGAAAGATAATATACGATGCAACGAATATTATTCTACAATTTTATTCATGTTACTTTTAAGATAAATACGTAACGTACGCTCGAATTCATTGAACCTGTAAATGGAAAAACCTTTTATCGTATTTATTCCATCACCTTCTTTTACCATTTTTATTTCATTCATATATATGTTCGTGAATATTTTTTTTCTCTTTTTCATTTTTGAATTTTTTTTTTCTCATCAACTCGAATTATACGAGCGGAAATATAATATTACTCGATACAATATAATAAATACGCATGTTACCATTTTTAATTTTGTAATTTTTTTATTATTTTTATTTTTTATATATATTTTACATATACCATATAATATTCATATACACGATAGTGTTCATTTATTACATGCATGTTACCATATTTTATATATTTATTTATTTTTTATTAATTCATTTTTAATTTTTTTTTTTTTGGAAGCACAGCGCAGTAAATTTTTTCTCAGAAACCAAAGTTACCAGAAATAATAAACAAACAATATTAATATTTTTCGAAATTTTTATTCGACATATATTTTTTGTGCTTGTATTTTTTTTTTTGTATTTAATATTTTTTTTAGATAATAATTATTGATTCGATTTCAGAAAACACGATGAAGAAATTATTCGGTAAAATTTCAGGGGGGTGTTGATACGAAATCCCACCTCACTCATTCTTCATCATCATCATCACGATCTCCATATATATATATGTCATAATGTACAGTCTGATCACGAAGTGTTTCCCCTTCTACTTTTCTACTTTCGATCGCATATCGCTGTTGCTTCGCCATTTGCTTTTTCGTTTGTAAAATATATTTTAGTTGCGGAATAAACGTCTTTAAAGTCAAAAGTCTCAAGTTCTTTCGATCCTCATTCTCCATACCTCACATCAATCGGATCGAGAATAGTAGGGGAAGCATTTCATGATGAGAGTGTACATATGACATATATATATATATAATGTGTTCGTGATGATGATGAAGAAAGAGAGAAGGTGGGATTTCCGTTACAACACCACCCTGAAATTTTACCGTTCGAATTCTTCATCATGTTGTACGCTGAAAGTAAATGAATTATTATTATTTTTTTTAAAAAATGTTAAGTACAAAAAATGATATATGCATAATAAGAATAAAAAATAGAAATATTGACATCGTATTATTCGAACATTATTATGGTAACTTTGTTTCCTGAAATAATTTTGATGTGCTGTGCTTCGAGAGTAAATAAAATAATTGAGTAAAATAAATAAATAAATGAACAATATGATAACATGCATGGAATATTCAATATTAATATATGATATAAAAATGGTAGTATGCAAAAAATTATTAAAGTACAAAAATTGGTAACATGCAAAAAAAAAATATCAAAGTCTTATGAGTAACGAATGATTCATCCATCGTATATTTTGAGTGGAAAGGAAAAAAAATAAAATTAGAAAAAGAAAAAAATATTCACAAACATATATTATATTAAAAAAAATTGACAAAGGTATTTCCGATTACGAGTTCGTTGAATTTGAAGGAACGTTACGTTTCGTATCTTATCTAAATAACATGACATGTAAAAGATTGTAGAATAATATACGTTGCATCGCTTATTATCTTTCGTGTATTGCTATTATATTTGAACTGGCATCTAACATGTTTTATGATAAGGCAACCTTCTTTCGATTTATCATAATTGCGGTCATGTAATGGGTTTTAATCTTTATTGTGTTCATTGTTAGTGGATTTTCTTTCATCATATATTGTGTGGGAATATTTCGTGTATTTCTCTCACGCTTGTTCGAAAATGTATAGGGTTTTTATTATGCGAATTGTAGGGTTTATTCTTGCTCGATTTTAATGCTGTTTTCTTTGTTGCAATTTTTGAGAAATCGAGTATCTATCTCTTGCAAGAATTTTCTAGTAAAATGGTATTGTTAAGTACTCTTTTTGCAATAATTGAAGGTTAATTTTTCAGCAATTATTTTCATGTTTCGACTTATATTTGGACTTGGGACGACTTGTACTCTGAAGTGAAAATTTCGAACATATTATTACTTTAAAATAAACGAATTATTATTATATTATGTGTATATGTTAGTTTCGTTTAATACTTTGACAATTATATTTTCGAATTTTGAGCGATCTAAAGATTTGGTCAAAATATCGGCCAATTGATCAGAACTTACAGTTCTAAAAAATATTATTTTTTCCTTCAATGCCTCTAATATTGAGTAGCATTTAATCATTGGGGCTCTAGATTTTTTCTGAATACCCCCTGAACATATTTTTTGTCTTGAAATATTGTCTTCCATTATATCTACGATCAATTTCTCTCCAAAAATTTCATAATTCATATGATGTATGACTTTTATCGTGTCTAAAGTGTCAAAAACTGCAATTATTTCTGCCGCAGTACTTGATGAGGCGTGAATAGTTTGCTTAGAGCAATTCCACTCCACCAGGTCTCCATTAGTAAATAACATAAATCCAGTTATTGACTTTCCCTTTTTGAGATTACTTAATTCTATATTTGTTTCATCGACTTGGGGTGCATAAGAGGCATCAATATAAGCCTGTATGCCATCCCCTTCAGACTTATATTTTATATTATAATTTTTTGTTGTATTAACATACCTAAAAATTATTTTTACGTAATTCTTGAGTGTTTCCTTGGAATTATTTTGAAAATGGGAGAAAAAATTGACTGGGAACAATATGTCCGGCCTTATGAGTCTTACTAAATATAATAGCCCTCCTATCATTGATCTATATTCAGTATCATCCCTTCCATTTTCTATTTTGTCTATTTTCAGTCCTGTTTCCATTAAGGTATTCGTATTTTTTAACTCCAAAATTCCAAATTTCTTTAACATTTTTTCAATATGTTTATATTGTGATAGTATTATGGTATTATTTTCGATATTTCTTATTATTTCTAGGCCTACAAAGAATCTTGGATTATTTATTATAGTAATTGTAGTCTTTTTGCAACTCCTCATTTATTTTAGTGATGGATAATTGCGAGTTTGATGCAATTAATATGTCGTCCACATATGTTAAGAAGTATATTTTTTCACCATTATTAATTATTGTATAAAGACAATTATCACTTTTGGTTCTAGTAAAGCCCATATCCTTTACTTTCATGTCTAATAAGTCATACCATGATTTACTGGATGTTTTCAATCCATAAATTGACTTTTTTAATTTGAGTACCTGATTTGTGTTTATATTTATCCATTCAGGTCTTCTTACAAAAATAGGTTTTATTATTGGTGAATTTAAATATGCAGTTTTCACGTCATATTGTACCATTATTAATTTTTCTTTATTAACTATAGAAATTGAATTTGTCATTTATGGCCCTAATCTAATCCTCCCTAAATGGGTTTGTATTTATTTCAGAGAAAGTTTTCGGAATATTGTCCTCTATGTATATTTTATTATATTTAATATTGACATTCATTATAACTGGGTTGATTATCCCCAAATCATATTCATAATCTGCCGATTTTATTGTGAGGGGTTTATTATTTATTTTTAATGATTTTATATTTTGGGTTTCGTCCATTTTTACATCACATGAAATATAGGATTTTGTGTTATAAGGATCTCTAAGACAGTATCCTGTATTTGTATAGCCCATCATTATATTTTTCTCTGCCCTATGTGCTAATTTCGGGTCGATTTTGATTTTGCTTTTGTAGCATTCTGTCTTCTGACTTCCACAGGTATATGTCTATATGTTAATGCCCCAAAGACTCTAAGATTTATCAAATTTGGTTTTACTCCATAAAATAATTCATAAGGTGTTTTAATTTCTGCATTTGCTTTTGTGGGGGATCTATTAATTAAATAAGCTGATGTAACCACAGCATAGGACCAATATTTTATATCCAGATTGGCATCAATCAACATGGCTCGTACTCTCCTCATTAAAGTTTGATTTTGCCTTTTGGCAATACCATTTAATTCTGGAGAATACGGCACCACATAATGCATTGTTATGCCAACCTCATTACAATAATTTATTATTTTGGCATTGGTATATTCTTTTGCATTATCGCATCTTATAGTGCCTATAGGATATTCAGGGAATTTATTTCTCATGGATATTACAATGTTTTTAAATTCATTTGTCACTTGGCTTTTATTAGCAATAGGCATGACAAAAGTGTATTTTGAAAAATGATCTATAAATGTTAAAATATATTTTTAATTTGCCACAGAGGGTGTAAATGGACCCATAATATCTGAGGACGCTGTCTCTAATTTCCTAGTTGGTTTAGTCCTAATTCCAGTATGACCTAATCTTGAGTTATTAGCAATACAACATATCTGGCAATTTACAAAATCTTCATCCCTAAAGTTTATATTTTTGGGAATGCCAACTGCTAAAGTTTTTAATTTTTGCAGATATCTGGCATTTAAATGCCCAAGCCTCCTATGTATTATTAATTTTTTATTAATATTATTATTTATATGTGTTTTATTATTATCGATATTATTTTCATTTCTTTCTTCTATTATTTCCTCATTTTCACCCCCCTGAGGTGATTCAGTATTGGTATCATCATCTTGGATTTCCAGTTCTACTGTAAAATCATCCCATTCATCATCTATATTTTGAGTGATTGGGGTACATATTATATTTAGGGGGTTTCTATTACTATTTTCTATTTGTGTTTTATTATTATTTTCGATATTATAGTATATATAAAAAATTCCTTCCTCTTTTTTTGCAGTCATAATTATTTCTGCATTTTCAATAAAATATATATTTGCAATATCTTTCTGTTGGTCAATATTGATTATTCCAGTATTTGTGATTTTTATTGCTGAAATAATATCTAGGTTTAGATCTGGCACATAATGGACATCATTCAATTCTATCAATGACTGAGTTTTATTGGAATTCTCAACTTTGATCATCATTCTTCCTGTATGAGTGGCAAATAAGAACGTATTTTTCACAGCACATTGCAATTTTATTGAAGTCACAAATTTTTTAACATCTACTAATTTATTAAAATCAGACGTTAGAAGTACCTCTGCAGCTCCATCCAAAATTGCTTTGTGGTTCAACATTGTATAATTTTCATTATTATTATATTTATTATTAT
Source organism: Ericerus pela (assembly GCA_011428145.1). Classification (NCBI taxonomy): domain Eukaryota; kingdom Metazoa; phylum Arthropoda; class Insecta; order Hemiptera; family Coccidae; genus Ericerus; species Ericerus pela. Next base: position 284,130 of record WOFM01000057.1, on the reverse strand, counting down.
TAATTAATTCATTCAATAACCATTCGTTATTATTCTTATTAAATTTTTTGACCATGCAAGACATTTTTACTTGCTGTTCTGCACTATCTTTTTTATTAATATTTGGTTGACTTGCATTCGTTTTTGGGGGATAATTTCCCTGATTATTATTAGAATTATCATTATTATTATTTGGTTGTGGATTATTATTACCACAATTTTGTGCTATGTGCCCAAATTGCCCACATTTGTAACATTTCGTATTATTTTGATTATAATTTCTACCAATTACCTCTATAATTTGAGTTACCCCTATAATTATTTCCTCTATAATTTCCATTACTATTATTCCCATTATTGTTCGTATTGTTATTTTGGTTTTGGTTTATTTCATTACCATTACCATTACTATTACCACCATTATTATTAAAGTTATTTCTATTACCATTTCTATAATTATTATAACCATTGCCGTTTCCTCTATAATTATTCCTACCTCTATAATTATTATATCTTCCCCTATAATTATATTTATTGTTATTTCCATTGTTTCTAAAATTATTATTTGATTGATTATTATTATTATTATTTTGCTTTTTCAAGGTCTGATCCATAAATTTTTGGTCAGAATCCTCTCTCAATATTCTTTTAAAGTTATCTATATTTTTTTCATTTGAAGGTAAATTTTCAAATTGCATTTTTGCAATTGCTTGCTCGTAGCATAAAGCTAATTGCAAATTTTCTAATTCCTCTACTTCCGTAACTTCTTTACCACTATCTCTTACGTCAGTTACCAATTCATCCCATTTTTTCAAAAAACCTTTCAAGTTTCTGCCAGGTTGAAATCTAAACTCCATCCACTTTGCTTTTGCCATATTGGCTGTGACCGAAGTTTTAGTGCCATAAATATTATCCAATTTTTTCAACATTAAAATTGCAGTATTACAGTCCCTTATTTGTTTGGTAATTTCATTTGACACTCTTTCTAATACAAATGCTTTAGCATTGTCTTGCATTTTGCAATAACTCACCATATCTTTATTGGGTCGGAAATTTAAATCATCTATATGATTAATATACGATTGTAAAAATTCATGCTCCCCGAAAATATCATAATATCCAGCTCCCCTGATGGCTGAAATAATCATCCTTCGCCAGTCTAAGTAATATTCACCATTAAACACCTTTCCCAATGGCGCTTGTATAGGTTTAATTTCGTTTGGGGATGCCATATTTTCTTCGATTTTACAAAAACCTAACACACTATTTTCACTATTAAGTATGGCTATATATTTTTTATTTTCTATAGATTCTTTTTCAATTTCCTTAATTAAATTTTCTTCTATTTTATTTGTTTTTTCTATTTCTTTTTCACTATTCCCTTTTTTACTTTTTTTGTTATTATCCAGTTTTTATTATTTAATTAATTAAAGAATCTGTTCATAAATTTCTCTTTCGATTTATCAGAACTATAAATTCTGTTCGAAAAATAATTTACTGATGATTCTAAAATTTTAATATATTTTAAACTGCTAATATCTTCAATTCTTCCAGATATATCTATTACAAACGATTCCAATATTATCTCGCCTGTGAAGTATTTAACGTAGGGTAAATTATAAGTTTCTATCTTTACATCAACAACTTTTTCACCTTCAAACTTTTTTATTAATTCCTTTAATTCTTCCTTCTCAATATTGTACTCTCCAATTTTTCCTTCAAACAATTTTACTGTAGGGGACATAAATAACTTCAAAAAAATTTTAATCTACTACCCTCAGTTCAAACACAATCGCATAAACACGAAAAATAATTTAAAGTATTACCTTTACAAAAAAATTCACCTTACAATTTCTGCTGCGCCGATGAATGATTTATGTTTTCGATGCTTCGCTGGCTACCTCAGTACTTCCTGCTTGAATTTTGTTCTGAGTTGGCCAAAAAATTTGGGTCTTCGATGTGTGGATCTACAATGAGTCCTCGATGACGGGAGCAGGTTTCCTTTGGCTGTTCACACGATCTCTTTGGCGGTCCTTTCTGGATTTAGCGTTCGATGACTTCCAGGATTGGCCGTTATTAAGTCAGGAACTTCAGCTTCTAATTTTCAATTTAATTTTGAATTTTTCAAAATTGAAAATAAATTAAAATTCGAGTTTAAACTTCTCGAAAAACACGGTAAATACTTCGTGTATTATTCAACAGAAAACAAAAAATTTTCGCACAGCAGCAAATTAATTCAAAAAATTATTATTTCATCAATTTAAATTTCTAAGTCTTTCCTCAAAGTTCTACCGCAGCGATGGCTGCCATGATGTGAGGCGTACAGAACGAGGATCGAAAGAACTTGAGACTTTTTACTTTAATGACATTTTATTAGCGACTAAATTATGTTTCACAAACGAAATATGAAATGACGAAGCAACAGCGTTATCGGATCGAGAATAGTAGGGGAAGCACTTTGTGCTGAGAGTGTACATATGACATATATATAATGTGTTTGTGATGATGAAGAAGAAAGAGAGAAGGTGGGATTTACGTTACAACAATTTTACCGTTTGATTTCTTCATCTGTACGATCGCTGAAATTTAATATATTAATTCACATAAAAGGAACATAAAAAATAAAATATTGTAATAACCTGATGTTTCAAAAAAAAATATGGTAACTTTAGGTTTCGAAAATAATTTTGTTTGCTGTGCTTCTAAAATAATTAAACGAATATAATAAAAAATTAAATCACATGCATATGAATATTGAAATAGTATATGTGTGTAAGCTCTTTAGAAAATAATGAAGAATCATGTAGACACATCTTTCATCTTTCCATACTTAAAATCCATCAATAGATGAATATAATACAAATCTAATATATATATGAGAGATCTCTGCAACTCACTATATCAGCGAGTGCGAAACACAGACAGAAACTGTGGTTATTTTAAGAGTGTGAATACATATTCTTACATGTGTATATAAGAAATGGTAAATGGTAACCTGTAAAAGAATTGTGATTAAAAAAAAAATAAATAAAATAATTGGTAACATGCAAAAAAAAAAAAATTATTTTGTGTATATAAATGACTAATATATGATTCATTGTGGCGTATGCCCGAATAAATTCTCGAACATTTACGAGTGTAGAGTATGAAAGGAAAAAAAAGAAAAAAAATTGAATTGAAAGGAAATAAAATTAACAAAAGATTTTTTAAGATATACGGTCGTGCATAGGAAACGTTACGTTTTACAATCTTATCTAGTACGTTGGCATGCAATAATATGAAACGATAATATATGTTGTCCGTTAGTTTTATCTTTTGTGTTTTCTTTGTGATTGAAATGGCGTGGAACATGTTTATTTTTGGATAAGGCAGGCTATTTGGCTAATCTTTATTGCGATCTTGTAATGAGTTTATCTATCACACATGGTTAACGTTTTTCTTTCATACAATCTGTGGGAATTTTTCATGTATTTTTCTCACGCTTGTATAAAGTTACATGCTATTTCTATTATTTGCACTTATAGGGTTTATGCTTGCTCGATTTTAATTTTGTTTTCATTGTTAGGTTTGCAGCAAAATCGAGTATCTATTTTTGACAAGTATTTTCGAGTATATTTTTTCTTTAAGTATTATTTATGAACAATATAGGGGTATTTTTCTTGTACAATATGTTTCGTGTTTGGACTTACATATTTGACTTGGTACTACTTGACTTTTTGGACCGGTATTTTCTTTAATAAATGTATATAATATTATGTGTACAAATTCGTATTTTCAAGAATTTTGAATATTAGATTTTCAAATTTTGTTCTGTCTAGAGATTTCGTAAGTAAATCTGCAAGTTGATTTTCAGAATTGACAGATCTAAAGTGGATTACTTTTTCTTCCATTGCCTCCAAAATTGAATAGCATTTTATCATGAGTGCTCTCAATTTCTTTTGGCTTCCCCCAGAGCAAATTTTTTGAGTTGATATGTTATCTTCCATTATGTCTACAGTTATTTTTTCTCCTAAAATTTCAAAATTCATATGTTGAATTACTTTTATTATATCGAGAGTGTCAAAGACTGCTATGATTTCCGCAGCGGTACTCGATGAAGCATGGATTGTTTGCTTTGAACAATTCCACTCTATCAAATCTCCATTCGCAAAAATCATAAAACCAGTAATTGACTTTCCCTTTTGTAAATTATTTGAGTCAATATCATTATCATCCACTTGAGGGGCATACGAGGCATCAACATATGCTTGTATTCCATCTCCCTCCGATCTATATATTATATTATAATTTTTTGTGGAGCTAATGTACCTAAATACTCTTCTAACGTAATTTTTAAGTGTATCATTGGAATTATTTTGGAAGTGTGAGAAAAAGTTTACTGGAAATAGTATGTCGGGTCTGGTTAATCTGGCTAAGTACAATAATCCGCCAATCATCGATCTGTATTCCGTGTCATCTTTACCAATTTCAACTTTTTCAATTTTTAGGGCAGTTTCCATTGGGGTATTTGTCTTTTTTATTTCCAAAATTCCAAACTTTTTTATCATTTTTTCTATGTGTTTATTTTGGGATAATATTATCGTCTTGTTTTCAATATTTCTCTCAATCTCCAATCCCATAAAAAATTTTGGATTATTAATAATTGTAATAGTAAAAGATTTTTCTAATTGTTTTATTGTGTTTACCCACCCTATTCTAAAAGGATTATTATTAATTTCATTGAAATTTTTTGGGACGAAATCTTCTATGTATGATTTGTTATAATTAATATTAATATTCATAATTATTTGATTTATTAATCCCAGATCCTGTTCGTAATTTGCTGGCTTAATTATTAATTTTCTGTTGGATGTTTCCAGTGATTTAATACTTTGAGACTCATCTTCCCTTACATCACATGCAATGTAAGATTTTGTTTCAAATGGATCTCTTAGACAATATCCTGTATTTGTGTATCCCATCATTATACTTTTTTCAGCTCTGAGTGCCAATTTTGGATTTATTTTATTTTGTGATTTAGATTTAGCCTTAGTTGCATTTTGTTTCATCACTTCAAGAGGAATGTGCCTGTATGTTAGTGAGCCAAATACTTTTAAATTTTTTAAGTTAGGTTTTGTACCATAAAATAATTTGTATGGGGTTTTAAAATCTATATTGGCTTTTGTTGGGGAACAATTTATCAAATAGGCTGATGTTACAACTGCATATGACCAATATTTAATGTCAAGATTGGCATCGATGAGCATAGCTCTTACTCTTCTCATGAGTGTCTGGTTCTGCCTTTCGGCTACGCCATTCAGCTCTGGAAAATAAGGAACTACATAATCCATTGTAATACCATTTTCCTGACAATAATTTACTATTTTTGCGTCTGTATATTCTTTTGCGTTATCACATCTGATAGTCCCTATGGGGAAATTGGGAAATTTGTTTTTCATTGACATTATTATATTTTTGCATTTGTTTGCCGCTTGATTTTTTGTTGTTATGGGCATAACGAAAGTGTATTTTGAGTAATGATCGATGAAGGTTAAAATATATTTCTGATTGGCGATCGATGGTGTGAATGGACCCATTATATCTGAAGAAGTTATCTCTAATTTTCTTGAGGGTTTTATTCTTAATCCATTATGCCCCAATCTCGTATTTTTTGCAATGCAGCATATTTGGCAGTTTTTAAAATCATCGTCTCTAAATTTTAAATTTTCTGGAATGCCAACAGATAAGTTTTTTAATTATTGTATATAGTGTGCATTTAAGTGTCCCAACCTTCTATGTAGGATCATTTTTTTATTTAATATATTATTATTATTATTATGAGTATCATTAATACCATCAGTATCATCATTATTGTTTGAATTATTATTACTATTATTTTGGTGTGTGTTGGATTCATTGCTATTTCCATTATTATTCATACTATAATTTCGATTGTTGCCTCTATAGTTATTATAATTATTACCCCTATAATTATTTCGTCCTCTATAATTACCATTACGACCTCTTTATTATTATTATTATTATTGAAATTATTATTATTTTGTTTCTTTAATGTCTGATCTCTGAATTTTTGATCAGCATCTTCTCTCAAAATTTGTTTAAAATTATCGATATTTCGTTCATTGGGGGTAGATTCTCAAATTGCATTTTCGCCAGGGCCTGTTCATAGCATAGTGCAAGTTGTAAGTTCTCTAATTTTTCCTCTTCACTTACTTCTTTTCCACTATCTCTTACATCTGTAACTAGTTCATCCCATTTTTTAAGGAATCCTCTCATGTTTCCCCCAGGTTGGAATCTGAACTCCATCCACTTTGATTTAGCCATGTTAGCTGTAACTGATGTTTTAGTACCATATATATTGTCTAATTTTTTTAACATCATTATAGCTGTGTTACAGTCTCGTATTTGCTTCGTAATATCATTAGAAACCCTTTCAAGTACAAATGCTTTGGCATTGTCTTGCATTTTACAGTAGTTTATCATTTCCTTAGTGGGCCTAAAATTCAAATATCAATGTGGGATATATAGGATTGTAAAAATTTGTTCTCTCCAAAGATGTCATAATAACCAGCACCCCTAATGGCTGAAATAATCATTCGCCTACAATCCAAGTAGTACTTTCCATTGAAAACTTTTCCTAATGGAGCTTGAATGGGTTTTATTTCATTTACATTGGACATAATTTCCTCAATTTTTTTGAAACCTAATAATTTGTCCTTTATATTCGTAATAGATATATATTTTTTATTTTCTAATGTTTCTTTTTCTATATTTCTTATAAGATTTTGTTCTTTTAATTCAATTTTTTCGTATTGTTTTTCACTATTATTGATTTTTTTTGTTTCTTGTTTATCCAGTTTCTTTATTTTTTAAATTTTTATTTATTATTTCAAAAATCTATTTATAAATTTTTTCTCTGATTCCAATGAACTATATATTCGAGATGAGAAATAATTTGGCATTGAATCAGATATTTTAATATATTTAAATGAACTAATTTCCTCAATTTTTCCGGAAATGTCTATTGTGAATGATTCTAATATTATTTCTCCCGTAAAATACGTGTAAAAAGGAAGATTATATGTATCTAATTTTAAATCAACTACTTTCTCTCCTTCATACTTTTTCAATAATTCTTCTAATTCCTCTTTCTCAATCTTATACTCTCCTATTTTATTTTCTAATATATTTATTAAGATTGACATATATTTTATAAGGGGGAAAAAAAATTTCTTTCTCTACCTCAAATACACAATAAAAATTTGAGAAACACAAAAAATAATCCAACTAAACATATATTACCTTGACATTGAAAAAATTTTTTCGTCAATCCGTTGTTGTGCAAATTTGTAGTTTATTAAATCCCAATTTCACCGCCGTAATCTCCGCTGAATTTTGATGTAGGTTGGCCCACAAAAATTTGTGGTCTTCGTCGTGGGTGATCTTGAGTAGAGTCCTTGAAGATGGGAGCAGAAGATTTCTTCGGATGGTTTGCTGTATCGTTGGCAGTCCTTTCTGAATTGTAGTTCGATGACTTTCAGGGTTGGCCGTTATTGGATCAGGAACAATTTTAATTACTTTTTGAAGTGAGGTTGAAATCCAAGAAAAGGAACAAGTTAGTTAAAGATACTTTAATGCAATGATTTAAAATACAATTTACAAGTTTGAGGAAGATGATCGAT